>KN846956.1:3923-220359 GCA_000835435.1 Phialophora macrospora | reverse complement strand
CTCTCCTCCTCTCCTCCTCTCCTCCTCTCCTCCTCTCCTCTTCTCACGACTTTCAGCGAGAGTCCATCCTCCTTTAGTACACCTTTCAACGGCGTTCCGTCACCATGGACAGCACTCCAAAAGACGACGGTTCAGATTCAACCCTCCATCGACCTTTTGCAGATCCTGTCAACTACGGCCGATCCGAGAGCCTTCCTCCACGGCAATTACTACCGCGACGATAAGGAACAGGACCCGTTCGAGTTGAGACAGACGGTCTGCGGTGGTGTATTGCGGAGCCTGCAGCTGAATCTGGTCCAGGTTCCACCCTCCAATAGAGGCAACATCGCCGCGACAGCTGCTTACGTTCACCGTCATATTCACGGCAAGACCGTCGTCTTCACACATACGATGGCAGAGGCGCATGGGCTTGCCAGAATATTGCGAGCCTTCGGGGAACCCTGAACTGTCCACGTTTGCAACTGCATGATGAGGCAGGCAGTCTGGGAGTCAATTCAGGAGATGCAACGCCCACATGCCCAGATCTTGGTATCGTGCAAAGGGGTTTCGGAGGGCATGAACTTGGGTGGCCTGACTGATATTGTGTTCTGCGACGGATTTGGGACGCGTGATGAGTTCGTTGCTCGTTCGTACCGTACTGGCAGGGCAGGGCACCGAGGGAGAATTCATGTCATCAGTTCGAGCAAAGAGGCGGCTTTGAACGTCGAAAACTTGTGGACCAACAACATTGGTGGCGAGTCGGAAGCCAATGTCGAAAAAATCGCTTTCGATCTGAGCACAAACCCCTCGTTCGAAGACGCCGCAGAGGCACAAAATCGCAGAGACGCCACGCACAAAGACGCTCATAATGTCAACATTGGAGGGAAGCAAAAGCACCGAGGTGGCAGTACCAGACACAGAAGCCGTGGGAGCCGATCGACCGACAAGAAAGAAAAGCAGCACTTGATGAAGCAAAATTGGCGACAACCTCAAGAGACTTCAGCAAATTCCGACCTGCCGACTGTTCCAGATCCGGCCATAGCCCTTGACGCCACGAGAGATGACGTCCACGCAAACCCTCGAGCAGAAAGTGCTCCCGCCAAGGTGACCGCCAAAGCTCAACCCAACAGTGGGCAGGGAAATGGTCAAACCAAATACCAAAACCCTGTCACGACGGAAACGAAGAAGGATAGCACAGAGCACAGTCAACGTACGGAGAAGGCTGCAATGAAGCTCAACAGCCAACCAGAGGTTCGCAAGAGAGCAGCTGTGCAAGCCTGGGAGGAGTTGCTTCGTGATCGCGACCCTTTCATGTCATGGGACTCGGACTGGGAACTCGTTCTGCGGCAGGCATCTGTGGGTCGTGCTGTGAAGAAGTCGAAGGAGCCTGTTCGGCCCGACAGCGTGGACAGCGATGGTGACAAGATACCGGTCGAAGATTAGATGTGAGAAGGACAAGCAGAAACCCCATGGTGGTGCAAAGACACAGGTCAGCATTCACACAGATGAGATAGAACAGGAACAGCAATGACATGTCCCATCCCACACTCTAATCACACTCTACTGTCAGTGCGCACAGGAACCTATGCCCGTCCAGGACTCCTTCACCATCTCCCTATCTTCTTATTTGCTTCTTCCCTCCACCCAACGTCAGCTTCATCTCCTCTTGAACTGGCACTAATTCGACCGCGCCATCAGGGGTGATGAGCGCAAACACCCTGACATGCAGGATGATGCTGCAGGACCGTATTTTACCTCGTGCCTCGTGTGTAGTGAGAAGGACCGCCAATTGAAGTGAAGCGAGGGATGCCTGATAGCTGACCAACAGCTCATTCCCACCCGAAGACCAGATGGGCAAATGTGCGGGAGTTCAGGAATCTCGCACCTGCATCCCGGACTGTGTGTAAGGCATGGCTATTTTGTTCCGGTGGAGTCGAATCAGCTGCCCAGAAGCCGCACGCTCTGACTTGGTACCACGCAGGGACATGCTTTCGGCAGGTGTTGGTGATGGTTTTGGCGAATTGCTACATCGGGGGATATTTCTGATTACCTTGGCCCCTTCGAGCTGAGGTTGCATCAGCTGGGCAGCGCTGGATATCTAATGCATGCCGACGATAACAGGGCACTTTCGTACAGATGATCCAGAGTCTTGGTCCGTACAAACGTACCCACTTTGGGCAATATAAGCCGTGCAGTGAGGAGGCCACTGGACCGGAGTCAGAGGGCACCAAGAGAGAGCGAATCTATCAGCCATCAACCATCAGGCATCAGACATCCACAGTGATTGACTGATTGATCGATTTGGCACCACCACGCCGTGTCCCATCAATCGTTCATGAGTGACTGGTTGATCAGTTTGGTCCTACCACACTGTGTCCCATTCGAGCGGCGGGATGTTCGCCTTCCTCCGCAGTGCGACACCACGACGCACCACCAACGCCTCCAATAATCCCGTCGTGTTCGAGGACGGGCGCTCGAGCGTGCAGTTCCATGCTCCCGGCTCGGAGTACGCAATGACGCACACCGTCCCGCCCACGACCCGCGAACACGGGCCTTCGATAGTGCAGCCGCCCTTCCACCTGCATCTCCGCCAGAGTGAGCACTTCCGCGTCGTGTCCGGCGAGGGTCGGTTCTGGAAGGGCCTGGGCGCGGAACCCTGGACGACACTCTCCGCCGGGCCGGGGAGACAAGCAACAGCCAGTATACCGGCACGGACGTACCACAAGTTCGAGAACGCGTCGCCGACGCAGCCGTTCGTGGTCGACGTGCAGCTCGACCCCGAGGACTACGAGGGCGAGCAGCGCTTCTTCCGCAACTTCTTCGGCTATTTGGATGATTGCCGCAAGGCCGACACGGAGCCGAGTCCCTTCCAGCTGTTCGTGTTCTTGCATGCGGCAGACACGCCCGTGGCGCTGCCCCTGCCGAACGAGTGGCTGGGCGTGATTGCCAGTCGTGTCTGCTTGAATGTCATGGCGTTTGTGGGGACGTGGGTGTTGGGGTATCGCGTCAGTTATCCGGAGTACTACGAGGAGGGGAAGGGGAGGTAGATTGACCCCGTGCTGTGCGATGGAACGCGTGGAAGAAGGCGTGTGGGTGTCCGTCTCTGGTCCCTGCGTGCGTCTGCGTTTCGCGTTTGAGACAGCAAAGTGTCTGTGAGATGTGTAATATTTCGTTCCTAATGTCCCGCAAGGTTTCAGGTAACTCCCCAGGATGGATCGCCGTCGAATGAAAAGTTCTCCGATATCTGCATTGCAAAGTTGTCCCATCCGAACATGCCAAAGTCGAAGCCGCCTCCATTTTCGAGCGGCCACTGGCTCAGGTCGGGCATTTGGAACTCGAACTCCCCAGTCCCGTCGTCCGTAACAGATGCCTCAGGCATGCCGATCCCTTGGTCTTTCGACTGTGGGGTTCCAGGAGATACTGTCGATTGAGATGTGGAAACACTCGGCGTGACCTCGAAGGTCAAGATCTGGTCGACATACTTGTTCCGAGACGAGCGGCTTCCGCGTGACAGATGTTGGCGGCGTCGTTGAATCACGTCGGCGAACCCCGTCAGGATCTCATAGTAGTGTTCCGCCTGAGGGCTCTCGGCGGACAGGCTGCGGAGGACTTCGCGTGCATTGCTGAACGAATCGTCCATGTCGAAGCGTGAGTCGCCCTGCGCGAACATAGAAAACCCTAACACGAGGCCGGCTGCGAAGATCCACGCCCTGGAGAAAGTCAAGTCAGCCTTTCCAGTCGCCGGGGCTGTATGCGGACTGGTCACTTACTTCAAAATGCACATCTGCTTGAGCAATATCCCAGACTGGAGTGCCTCGTAGCACATATTGGCCATCAAGATTGCTGAATCGATGCACGCCTGCGCCAGATCGCCGACCTCTGTTGCCGTCGTCAGGGGACTGGCGCCGGTGGACATGTGAGCCATCAAGTGCGTTATCAAGAAAGGCCTGGTCACAAGCATCACGGCGAAATAGTACGCGCACGAGATATGGATGTTCCCGATGGTTCGCTCTTGCTCCTCAAGCGTCAATGATTCATCGGCGGACCGGTTGAAATGCCGCATGTCGGCGGGCAGAGTGGCGCTCCAGTCGCGGAGACGCTTGAGAAACCCTTCAGCCGTGATCAGGCTGATCGCGCCCTCTGAATCCAGCATCGGTGTGATCTCGGCGATGATGGAGCATACTTCGAAGCTTGCTTTCAGTGTTGAGTCGCGATTTGAGACGGTAGGGAGGTGCAGCATGGCGATTGCTGTACTGTCAGTCCTGATGGCCACGGTTGAATACGGTCTGCCCAAGATGGAGCAATAAGTTACATCTAGGGCTCGAAGACTTCTCAACGTGCGAAGTCTAGCACGGTCAGCAAGGTGTCGAATTCCAAGGTCATTGGTGGCCGTCGCTCACCGTACAATCTGGTCTTCCACACTGAAGTGGCGATATTGCTCGGTCACATGCAGTCCGAGGGCGGACGACGCCTGGCTAGCGATCCCCAGGTACATAAAGGCGGCATTCCTTCGACAGGCTCCCAGCATATAGAATGTCATGAGCAGGAAGCACCGGACCATGTCGATAGAAGGGTCTTCCAGCCCATCTCCCATCACGGCCTTCTGGGCCCGAGAGAAAAGCGTCGAGGCGTAGCGGCGATCGACCGCATCTGCTGCTCGGCATTGTGCTCCGATAGACACGATGAGATCAAAGGCCGCCGTGGAGTACTTGTGTTCGGTCTCGTTGGAAGCGTGCTTCATAGCCTCCACCTCGTCTCTAGAAAACGGATCGAGGATACCGTTCGACTAAGAGCGTCAGTTGACATGCAAAAGGACTTGGACTGGGAACCTACGGCGGCGAAATAGGTCTCGATCAAGGCTGCTTTGTGGTGGATTTCCTCGACAAACTTGGCGTTCGTGTCGCCGACGCTGGCAGCCTCCAGCATCAGGTTGCGCCGAGTGTTTTCCGTGAACAGGGACGGGCCCATCTGCTGCTTGATAGTATGCCGAAGGAATTGGAGGAATGTCAGAGAGGCGAATTCCCCAATGTAGACTAGATATGCCGTTCAGATTCTAGCAGACTTGCGCAGAGGGTCAGGCTCCTACCTCTGTCCCCCTTCGAGTTCAAGAGCAGCCGGCCACGTGAAGTGTGCGCCTCTCTCGGAAGCATGTCGACACACTCGGAGCTCTCCTCTGAGGGCTTCCCGGGACTGAGCTGGGCGGCCTCCGGCGCGGTCGAGATGGATTCGTTCTGACTGACACTGGAGTCTGCGGGTTGCGGTTGTGAAAGCTTTCGCGGTTGTCTGACATAGCCCGAGTCGACATAGTGGCAGAGGGACGTGGCCCGCCGTCGGATACAGTTGGAACATGGCTGTTGAGCATCGCACCGCTTCTTGGAGGCCTTGCACGGCAAACACGCCTTGACGGCCCGTTGGCGGTCTTCAAGTCGGACCCTTGGACGAGGCATCCTTCATGGCTGAGCTACGGGAGGCGCATCGCGGCAGCAGGTGATATCAATGATGGTGTTGATTATCGCGAGAGTCATATTTGTGGAGTCGCCGCACGCTGATAAGCAGCGTGGGCCCGTTAGGCGCCTAGTCTTCTTTTAGGCTACGCTCTCGTCTGATTAAGCGGTGCAGCTTCGGCGGGCCTAACGCCCCCCGCGCCCCTGGCGGCCGCGCCCCGGCTCTGCTCTAGGCGTCGCAGTCCTTGAACTTATCGAGCTTGAACAGCTTCCTCGCATTGTCTTTGCCCATTTTCCTCCTGTCGACCTCGTTGATCTCGGCATTATCATACCACTCGCACGCGTCTTCGAAGCTCTCAAACGGATAGTCAATCGAGAACAGGATCCGATCCGCACTGACTTCGGTCATGCAGAAGTGAAGCGTGGGCGTGGAAAAGTGCCCGCTCGTGGTGATCCAGATGTTCTGCGCGAAATACTCGCGGATGGTCTTCTTGCACGTCTCCTTCAGGCCCAGCGGCTTCTTGATGTCCTCAAACCAGTGGTTGATGCGCCAGAGGTCGAATGGGATGTGCTCCCCCAGGTGGCCGATGATGACCTGGAGTTTGGGATGCTTGTCGAACACGCCGTTCGTCACCATCCCAAGCAGATGCAGACTGACGCCCTGGGCGAAGCTCAACGGGGGCCCTATGAGCCACTTCCTCGCCGCCCACAGCTTCTCGTGCATCGATCCGGTCGGGTTGCGGGGATGCAGATAGAAGGGGACATCAAGCTCGGTCACCGTCTCCCAAAACACATCCCACTCCGCCGAGTCGTAGAAGATCATGTCCTCTCCGTCCGGGCCGGCGCGTTGTGTGTCGTTGACCAGCGCTCCCAGGAAGCCATACTGGGTCACACAACGCCGAAGCTCCGCTGCTGCTTGCTTCGGGTCATGCATCGAGAGCGTCCTGCAGGTGTCAGTCGCCGTCTTATCACGATCGTTGGCAGACATACGCAAACGCGCCGAACCTGTCCGGGTGTTTCTGGACAGCCGGGGCAATGTAGTCGTTGATCTCGGTCGCCAAAGCTTCTGCCTCCTTCCTGTCAAAGATGTCTTGCACGCCGGGCGCAGTGTACGACAAGATCTGAAACCCCACGCCGTACTTGTCCATATACTGGAGTCTGATGTCGGCAATGTCACCCATTTCCCGCGCATGCTTCTCGGGATCTGTGGCAAACATTGATGCCCACCATCGCTGCTTCTCTCCGAATCGTGGCAGATTGAATGCTTCCTCGAGCGCTACTTTGCCGAGCATATTGACCGAGCAGACGACGACGATCGAAGTTGACCCGACCTTTACCAGGGATGTTCAGGCTTCTCTCGACCTGAGAAAGAGACATTCCCTATTTCTATCTTTTCTGATACCCAGCGTGCCAGCACAGGGTCCGGGATGTTGCCGTCTCCTCACCGGACTCCGCACACTCCCCCGGTGTGAGGACCACTGTCGTGTAGAAAGCACCCAGACGTTGATTCGCAGGAGTGCGCGGGCCGACACAACATGTCGGGTATTGCTCGAGTTCGGCCTGTCAGCTTATCATCGGTCGTTTCCGTGCTTCTTCGTCAACCTCGGAGGGCCTGACCATGCCATACAGGGCAATTTGACAGGTTTAGGAACGATGGTGCGGAAATCGTCGGCTACGCTCCTGACCTGTGTTGTTGGCCTGACCCCGTCGCGATATTGCACGGCCGGTGCTAATGGCCAGGCCAATGAACCAGGCCTCATGGTCTTATCTGGACCAAGATTGCTATCACAGATCCTGAGGAAGGATAAATATCCCCTGTAAGAGAGTTGGACCCGTACCGCCGGAAGAATAAACGGCCTGGATTGAAACAGCTTCTCGTTCGATCTCTGGTGCAGAGTGTCAGCAGATTCAACCAGCTTGAGCCACTACTTTCGTATGCCAAAGAGGTTCTTCTCAGAACAGGATGCTTGAAGGCTGGAGATCACTCGACATCGCCGTCATCGGTGGCGGCATTGGTAAGAGCCCCGTTCACGGACTTATCATGGCCGGCACATTATGTTAACATGCTACAGGTGGCCTCGCGGCAGCAACATCACTTCGCCGAGCAGGCCATCAAGTGACCATATACGAACAAGCACACTACGCCGGAGAGGTCGGCGCATCAATCAGCTGCGCCGCCAACGGCACGCGGTGGCTCGAGGAATGGAACGTCAACGTCTCCCTGGGCAGGACGGTGGTCTTGCAGAAACTGATCCGGCATGATTGGAAGACCGGCGAGGTGCTCACCGAGTACGACCTGTCGGACTACAAGGATCAATGGGGATGGGTGAGTGTGCAACAGTGGACCACGCTGATATTGTCCCTGTGGCTAATCTGGACGAACCTAGGTCTACAACATGTTCCACCGCGTCAACATGCACGAAATGCTGATGGATTCGGCCACCGGTCAGGGCGAGGGCCCTCCCGCGCGGCTACGCCTCGACCACAAATGTCGGTCGATCGACCACGAACACGGCATCGTCACCTTCGAAAACGGCCTCGTCGCCTATCATGATATGATCGTCGGCGCCGACGGCATTGGCAGCACCGTCCGCCGGACCCTGGGCATCATCCCCACGCGCAAGCAATCCACGTCGACGTGCTACCACTGCGTCATCTCGTCGGAAGAAGTCTCGCGCCTGGGCCTCCTCGACCTGACGCCCAACTGCGCCATCGAATTCTGGGGCGGCGTCGGCATCGAGAAGATTGTCTACTCGCCCTGCCGGGGCGGCGAGATCAACTCGTTCTACTGCTTCTTCCCGACCGCCAAGTCGGACCACGCGACCGAAGGATGGAACCACGAGGCCAGCGTCGAGCAGCTGCTCGCCCCGTTCCCGGACCTGGACCCTCGATTGCTGGAGCTGTTCAAGCACGCCCACGATATTGGCCCGTGGCGACTGTTCGTCCACGAGCCGTACCCGCACTGGACCGCGGGCCGGACGTGCCTGCTCGGCGACGCCGCGCACCCCATGCTGCCCGACCAAAGCCAGGGCGCGTGCCAGGCCATCGAAGACGCCGCGGCGCTGGGCTTGATCTTCAGCCGGCACTACACCTACACGGCCGACGTGGCGGCCGGGCTGCGCCTGTACGAGCAGATCCGCAAGCCTCGGGCGACCAAAGTGCAGGCCGCGAGCGCGCGGGCGAGGGAGAACATCAACGAGCGCATCGGCTTCTCGAGCCAGAATATCGGCTACAAGGCGGCCGTGGCGTCCGGCAAGCTCACCATCGACGAGATGAACCTGTACGATATGCGACGGCACGTTGCCAGTGAGGCGGCGCCGGAGCGGAGGAACGATCCCGACGAGCGGGCCAACTTTGTGCCAACCACGTCGGCGTCGACGTCCACCAAGCCCGAAATCTCGGCCAGGATGTAGAATTCGGCGAACTGGTAATTGCTTCTTCATGCGAGCGAGAGAAAAAAGCCGATGCAGCTCTTCCGGCAGACAGGACCAACTTGCGGAACACCGTTCGATGGCTAGAATATCATTTCCATAGACATAACTCTTGTTCCACTCGGGCCTTGACATCGCGGCCGCTCATTCTCCACACATTCTGCAATCATCGCTGATCTCCATCGCGTACTCCTGCTTCACGCCGCATCTTGATCTTCTTCCGCATATTCGGTGAGGCGGCCCGAAACCATGGAGTTTGAGTTTCAGGCCTGCTCTTCCATATCGTGGATGTACATCCACTTCCAATCCCACCCAGGCGCCACATCCACAGCCACACCAGCAGCTATGCTCACATCCATGACGATGGAGATTGTCCGGCCACGCCAGCTCAGCTATCAGGCCCATCGACCGCCTGACTGTCTTGTTGTTGTTATCCGGGAAAAAAGCTGAAAACGGCCCTGCACTCCTCATTTGCCAGCCTCATCGCCTCTCGCTGGCGCAGCCTCGTGAGGGAGAAGAAAATGTGGTCGCTCATCCATTGCCACGCCTGCACGCCTGGCACGCCTGAAGATCGATGCGGATTGTTGGACCGTGGACTGCGGGACATGGTATGACACTCGTGGATCTTCGCGTCGTCGTGTCCAGATAGGGGACGACTCGTGCGCGGGAGGCTTGCTCGGGAAGAGTGACGTCGCCAGTGTATGTGTTGTGCCTGTGTGTGATTCCTTCGGCTGACCAGGGTATCCCGGCCGCGGTTTACTGTAGCTGGAATAACGCTCGAATGGAAATGCCGGCCGTGTCGTACAGTAGGTTGTTTAGGCCAGGCGATTCGACAAACCCCGCCCTACTTCCAAATCGTTGCTATACCAGGAGTGACGGATGGCATATGCAAGTTCGAACCATTGATACTCGTGCCAGCAGTCCTAAGCGTGGCACATAGGTAGCTCTGTTGCGTCCGCGGTTTGCTGTTCCCCTATCAGCAGGTGCCGTGTATCCCTCAGACAGACTCGACGTACCAGGCAGGCAATTTGAACCAGTTCCATAGTCAGCAACCGTACATTCATCCCCAACCCAACGTGCTTGCCAGCTTGCTTGCGCATCATCGTTTGTTCAGCTCAGGAACGAGGACGAAGCGCGCGTACATGCCCGTGACGAAGGACACGAGGCCGGAGTACCAGATCGAGAAGCAGATCAACATGGTGACGTTGACGAGGAGGTGAAGACAACGCGAATGGATTATGGTCCGATCCGATGCCGCTCTGAAAGCCAGTGGAAGGCGTAGTCCCTAGGCAAAGGGGGGAAAAAAGAGACGACAGGTTCAACAATATCTCCAGATTTTTATACAGTCGTCGCCTACATACATACATACCGTGCACCTAGAGAGAAACAAACCCGTGTACGACTAGGGACCGCGAACACTTCGTACTCATGACGCCCCCTTTTTCTGCTTACATATCCACACACACCCGTGACAGGTCTGCCAGGGGAGGTCTCTGAATGGCCGAGTCGAGGAGTCACCATTTCCTTTTCATGAGACAGGAGAGAGAGAGGGCCCCCTGCGATGCGGGCGGTGGATCCACGTCGACAATTTTTGGCAGCCGGCCGCGGCCTCCCAAACTTACTGGTTGCTGCTGTACGAGGTAGCTTGTGCTGGTCTTCCGATTGACGTCGTCCCACCCAACAGACGAAACGCAAACCCTTGCAGGGGCGAAGCGGGGAAAGGGAACGGGAAAAGGACAATGCATGCATCTGGTCTCCTAGTATACCGAGACGGAGTACGGAGTGCATGCAGCACATAACAAGCGTCCCTTCGGCACCCCGAGCTTGAGCTTTGCATGCCAGGCCCCGGAAAACCGGCAAGGCTAGGTACGACTGCGGGACGGGGACGGGGGAGCGAAAAGGAGGTTCTGTGCGAGATATGCAGTGTTATTCCCGGTCTCATGTCTTTCCGTGCTCCCGGGACCGGCAGGATGGGATGGTCGACTTCGTAATTGTGGAGGACTTCATCTCCGCGACTCGTCCGAACGAACGAGCGCGAGACGAATGGATATGCTTGGAGAAACGGGTGGATGGTCAGCAATTGCAATTGAATCCCGAGCCGTGATCGCCGCGTCGTGGCATATGAGAGAATAAAAAAGTCGGTTATTGATAGTATCAAACACCGAGCGCCTCTTATATCGGTTGCTTGATCCGGTCAGTGTACATTTTATCTACACGGAGTATCACTCGATCCAATCCTTCCTGGTGTGGAGATTCGTGCAATAAGCCAGCATCTGGCTGGGAAACGTCATGATATCCATCAGTATGCCATCCATGGCCGTCACTGCGCCTCGTATCTTCGAAACCCATCCTCCGTATACACGATGAAGGGGAGAGACTGCCAACGGACCGCCGTGCAAAACGCTCCACGCAAAACATGTCATGCTGGCACACTATGCAGCTACTGCTCCGGGCTTCATCCCCTTGACACTCTTCCACTCGACAAACACCGCACCGATAACGCTCAGACAAGCCATCGCGACGGCGATGTACCACGTCTCCGTGAGCGCGCTGTTATACGCCGTCTGAACGCCGCTCAGCAATCTTGCGGGGACCTGGTCCTTCAAGGACGTCGCGCCGACATGCAAGATGATCTGCGGGTCCAGACCCGGTGCTTGTTTGGGGATCTCGGAAATCAGGCGGTTGTTGAAGATGTTCTGGGCGACTGACACGAACAAGGCGCCGCCGAATGTTTGCATGAACATGACGAGCGCTGTGCCTGTGGGCACATCCTTCAATGGTAGAACAGCTTGAACGGTGATCAAGGCTTGCTGCATGCCTAGGCCGACGCCGAAACCGTAGATGACTTGGTATCCGATCCATTTCTCGTGGCCAGTATTGGTCTCGAAGGTGGTGAGCAGGCCGGCGCCGATGGTGGAGAAGAGGACGCTGCCGTAATAGAAGGGCGTGTAATATCCGATGGCCGTTGTCCCTACGCCCGTCAGGATGTTTGCAACCACAAGGGCCAGCACCATGGGCAGACACATGATTCCCGATTTGAATGCCGAAGCATCCTTAATCGCCTGGAACCAGATCGGCACCCAGTAAATGAGGACGAAGAAGGCACCGCCCAGGGAGAATGCAAACCACGCCGCCGCGGCTACACTGCGTTGCGAGATGATATTGAACGGAATGGTGCCGAATTCCTTCATGAAGTATTGCCAGACGATGAAAACGACGGTGAGGACGCCGAAGAGCGTGAGGCATAGAATGATCCGCCAGTTCGACCATGCGTAAGTTGAGCCGCCCCATTGGAGGGCCAGCAAGCACACGACGATATCGACGATGAAAAGGGCGGTGCCGCCGAGGTCGAGTTGATGCACGCGTTCTCGAAGGGGCACTTTCGCCTCAGCCTTCCGTGCAGGCGACTGGAAGAAGAAGACGATGACCACAAGCGTCACAGCGCCCAGGGGGAGGTTGATGTAAAAACACCATCGCCACCCCGGACCGTCGGTAAACGCGCCGCCAAGCAGCGGTCCTGCAATCGAAGCAATGCCGTACATGGCGCCGATAATGCCGGTGTAAATGGGTCGCTTGACTAGTGGGACGGTGTACCTTTCACCAGCGTCAAGTCAGCATTGTCCTACCAGATGGACACCGAGCCAAGTCTCGTGCGACCGGCATGAGGACCCGAAAAACGCCCGATTCCTTCTACCTGAAATCGACAACGAGGGGGAACTTACGCTATGATCACCAGTGCACCAGAGAAGATGCCTGCCGAACCAATGCCCGCTATCGCTCTTCCAACGATCAGCGCCTCGGACGTTGGCGCACCGCCACATACTGCCGAGCCGACTTCGAAAACGACAATGGATGTTAGGTAGACCGTCTTGATCGAGTAGAAGGTGTACAGCTTGCCGAAGAACAACTGCAGGGCGCACGTCGTAAGCAAATACGACGACCCATACCAGCCCACATCACCCAACGACTTGAAGTGGTCTGTTATCTTCGGGATCGCCGTTGCGATGATGGTGTTGTCCAATGCGACCAGGAACACCGACAGACAGAGGGCAAGGCTGATGAGGGCCAACTTCAATCCTCCCGGATAGAGGACTTCGTCGTCGTCTTCGGCGCCTGGTCCCGAGATCACGCTGGAATATGACTTTGTTCTTTGAACTTGGAACTGTTCTTCGGCATTTGTTTTCGTCTCGGGTGTAACTAATCTTGCTCCTTCTGAGGGGACGGTGGCGTTGCTCTCGGTAGTCGCGAGACTCTTGCTTATTTCCTTGGCCTCCTTCTCGTCCAGAACGTTTGTTTCCACCTCCCCAGTCTTCTCCAGTGATTCTGTATCTGATACATTTTGACTTGGAACGGCTGTGGTGGTTTGGGATCTAGTATTCGCGTCGCTATTTGGTACATCCAGGCTCGCTGTGGCGGGGGCGTCCTTCTTTTTGAACAGTCTCATCGTGTGGTTTACCAATTGACCAGCCCGATGGGCGACGTTTGTCCGCAGATTGGAAAGGTTTGGGAGACCCTGAGGCCGTGCAATCGGCGTCCGCGTAGAAGTGAATCAATGTTCGGGACGGATTCGCTGTCTTGCAGCTGAAGATGCTTACTCTCGTTCCCTGATCTGGTCTTCCGCGACGGAAGTCCGGTGGGCGGCAGTAATGGTTGTGAATGCGTCGTCTGAATTACAGGAGGAGCGTGAGTCCAGTCTCAGTTGTCTAAGGAAAGTATTGCTCTGATACAAACGTGCGCAGGGGTTAATGGTTAATCTACCGGACCTGAGAACTCAAAGCAGCCACAAGGCCCGCGAGCAAAGAATGAAATAAACCTGAACCAACAAAGGGCAGGGAGAAACTCTACCACGAAGCGCATTGATGCGGAAGGAAAAAGGATATACGGAGTATCACAGTTGATATCATTAGATGGGAGACTGGGTCAACTCCAGGCTGGCAAACAGAAAACTCTCGATTCCCCGTTGTCCGCGATTTCGAGCCCGAGACTGGAGATATCGCTAGCTGGACAAGGCTTAGAGGCTCCGTCCGATCCAATGGGCGCGTGCCTGATTTGCAAGTTAAGCGACGGTCCCGAAACTCGCGCAGCTTGCATGTTCGTTCGTTGCTCAGGCTCCATTCGGACTCCTGATGCTCCAGCATCCGAGTGGCGAATCATCGTATCTTGAGAAGGCCAGAGACGACCTGTGAGATGCCTCAGATACGAGTACGAAGTGCCGCCAGGCATCACTCATTTCTTGCAGAGATCTCCAATCGCTACCATCGTGCAGTCCAGGAGCAGTTCGTCTTCTCTTGCGGCGTTTGTTGCAGTCTGCCCGAGTCATGACGTGATGGAGTGAGCTCGACCATCTGAGCATCCTGTGGGACACTTGCCAAGGGTACCATTTCCGTTGACCATGTCACCTGTCTGTCCTTAAATGTACGGAGTAAGTTGAAACAATGAGATTATGTGGCCGTCATGGTCAAGTCTCTTTGTCTGGGGCGCAGTCCCGCTCGTTCGGGTTCGGTGCTTTTTCACACCGACTGAGAACGCGGAACTGCTACACATCGGTCACTATCAATAGATTCCTTCGGACTATGTATCCTACGACGCACCCCCCCGAGTGAATCGGCACCCAAACACCAAACACCAGAAGCTGCTCGGACTGGGCTTACCACGATGGTCGGCTGAAATTCTATGCATGTATGTACAATCCGCCACGTCCTCTCGTGGCTCAGTTCTTCTCCTTCACGCCCTCCCTCTTCTCGAACTCCACGACTGCCGGCGCGAGCGGCCTGCTGAATAAACTTGAATAGTCTGTGGGCACCAATTGCTTGCCCTCAATCTGTCTGAATTTGACGAGTCTCACCATCGTCGCAAGAACCGTCCCTAGCTGGACATAGGCAAATTGCTCACCAATGCACCTATGCCTTCCAGCCCCAAATGGCAGATATGGCGAAGAGGCACCCTTGCTGATCATACCATATCCGTAATCCTCATATTCTTCTTGATCGCTGTCGAGGCGGCTGTATGCTAGGGGATGGCCTTCATCCCAGCGATGGGGTTCCCACTTCATGGGGTCGGGAAAGAACTCGGCTTCTCGCGACGTCACGCCCGGCGCAGACATGAGCGTATGAGTGGTGGGGATCTGGTACGTCTTTGTAGTCTCCGGGGTATTTCCAACGATCGTCATAGGAGACTTGACTTTCCGCAGGATGCTGTGGATGGGAGCGTGTAGCCTCAACGTCTCCTTGACTACCTTGGCGTTCAGGCTGAGTTTTTGGAGGTGGTCGTATGTCAAGGGCGGCAAGTCCTCGCCCAGCACCCGTTTCTGCTCCTCCAACAGCTCCTCTTGGATGTCCGGTCTCGTGGCCAATCTCAGTAGGATCCAACTTGACGTCGAAGAAGAGGAGTGCTGTCCCGCCATCAACAGGGCGATCATCATGTGCGCAACCTCCTTGTCAGGGACCGGCGTGCCGTCCTTGTAAACGCAGGACATCAAATTCCAGATCATATCCTCGTCGCCCTTCTCCCTCTTGCCACCAGCCGCCCGTCGGGCTTCAATGATTTCCATGTACGTTTCCGCCATCTTCTTATGGGCGATATCTCGTTTGCGGTTGTGGGGCAGAGGAAACCATGAAAGCATGAAGTTGATGGGTGAGAACCCCATGTCCAGGTCGTGATACAGATCGGCAAAGGTCGAGTCGAACTTGGCGCGGACTTCAGGTCCTTGAAGAGATCGTGACGCGGTGTAAATAGTCAGCTCCGCCATCGCCGGGACAATGTCAATTCTCCCAGAAGCGTCTTGGAAAGGTTTGCCCTTCGCCACGAACAACTTTGTCTCGCTCGAAATCAGGTCGACGTAGGATTGAAAGGCCTCCATCGTCAGCCCGAATTTGACAAACTTCTTCTGTTCCATCAACTTCGCGTTGGGGCAATCGTACACCACGCCCTCCCCAAAGACGGGTGTGGTTAGCCCGGTGTAGATCTCCTCAGCATTCACGTCCTTCAGTTTGCCATTCAAGATAAACTCATTGCCCTTAGTACCCAAGCACACGGTAACTCGTCGACCGAGCAGGATGAAGGTGAAGACGTCGCCGTATTTTTGCTTGCATGTGAAGAAGAAGTCAAAGGGATCCATGCCATACCAGATCCTAGGGGAACAGTCAGCACGCCACTTGGGCCTGTTGCCGGGTATCGATGCACATACGTGTTTCCAAGCACGGGGAACCAACTCCAGACTTCAGGTGGCGCAGCCTTGTCCCGGAACACCAGCTGTCGCGTAACATTCCATGCTACCGAAAGAGCGATGAAAGCAAAGAGACCGAGAAGGACCAGCTGGTAAGTTGGGAGTGTTGCACGGAGGTAGTCGAGGGGCTCTGTCAGGGTGGTGAGGAGACCCATGGTTGATGCGTCCGCAGGTTGCGGGTTGGCGTGACAAGTTGCCGGCGTTGAAATATACACAGTGGGAGGGCAGGCACAACTTCTTCGAGAGAAGTCAATATTCAAAAAAGCGTGAGCGTGGCTGCGGCCTGACAACGAAGCATTGCGAGCCAAGGACTGGCGGTACAGGATGATCGAAGGACTGACTGCGCGGTATGGGGGACTTGTCCCGAAAAATAAAACTCCCATGACGGCCGTCAGGTACGGAATGCCGGTGATTGGCCAACGCCGCATCTCGCATGCTGATCTCTTGGCGCGGCGGGCTTCATCCGAGTCGAGCCACCGGCATCGACTCGTAACAAGCCTGGCAGTGGCCACTCCGTGGCACCACCACCACCAATACTGTGCCTCTTCCTCGCCGGCATCTCACGCCACTCGTTGGAACGACGCTGTTGTACACGACTGTACTCGGGATCTCGTCTGCAGATCCGTTCAGATCGGTTGGCGGCGGTTGACATCTTTCCTTTTAATCCGCCGTATGTATGGTAGCATTCTACTAGTAAAACAGCCCCTATCTAGACGTCCACCGTCCCTCCTAGCTGCCTCCCCGGAAGGCTTTACTCTGTCTAAGCCATGCGATCCGTGGCGAGTAGGATCCTTATTGCTCGAATACGAGCATCATCTCCTCCCAGCAGCTCACAACCTCCCACTAACCTCCTTCAAATACCCGTTGCTTTTCAGCCATCCTTGCACGTCCTCTCCGTCTCTCTTCAACCAGTTGGCCTTCGCCCGAATAGAGTCCATACTCTGCTGTAAGCTGCGGTCAAAGCCCTTCTTGTCCTTTCCCTCGAAGAACTTCTCGACCCTCGCCAGTTGGTCTTCTGAGGTGAATCCAGCCGCGCAGATGCTGACTACGCTGCTGAGCATGGTCATGCTGGGTGGAAGCTTCTCGACGAGCTCATCCCAATTGGCGCACATCCACTCCCATCTTCGCTCAATACCCTCGGATGTGGTGCCTAGGCCGCCGATAGGCATGTAGACATCCTGCATCTTGACTTGTCCACTAAGTGCCAGATCCAAAGTCTTCTTGATCAGCTTAGGATCTTTCGCTCGCCCTAGACTTCGTAGACAAGTGTTCTTCTCATCCGAGGTTGGCGCGGAATGATACCGGGCGAGTAGAGCGTCCCACTCCTTCTCGCCGCCATCTATGAGCGCCATCGCGAACACCGATGATCTCAGATTGGGGTGGACAGCAGCATAGTCACCGTCCATGAACTTCTTAAACATCTCCTTGGCCGCCGCTTGAATCTTTGCATCGCCTGAAAGGCCAGCGGAGCCGAACATCATGCTCTTGAATTGACTCAGGATATGATCCTCATTCTCCGAGAATTCCCAGCCAAGCTCGTGTGCCTTCACTGAAGTCAAATTCAACTGAAAAGCCTTCAAGGCGTCCTTTATCTTCTGGTCTTGGAAGATCCATGTGTTGCGCACGGCATTGATTCGGGTGAGGATCTCATTCCACACCACAAACTGCGTCTCCGTATTGAACGACTGCAAAAGACTGAGGATGCCCGACGTCTTGCCATATCCACTAGCCGCGAGCGCACCAGCATCAGCAATCATGCCCGCTCGATCTTCAACTGAGAGCAAGCCCTCTTGAGCTGCTTCGCCAAGCTTCGTCAATCTCTCCGGTGTGTAGCTAGTCCTGTAGAAGGCCGAGTGATCAGCATTCAGCTTGTAGAACCCCAATCCTCCCTTGATCTCGAACGTCTGCTCCCGCTCGGTGAGCATCAGAGTCTCGTCAATCCCGTCCTTGGTCCTGAGCCCGAGCATCACCGGATAGAGGACCTGGTCCTCTTCGGGCTTCACATCGCCCGTTCGCAAGAATCGATTCTGCTTGATGGTAATGCTAGAGTCCTGTTCGCTTTCCGTCACCGTAATCACCGGATAACCAATGTTCTTGGTCCAGATATCCATCACATGCGCCACATTCTTCCCACTCGCGTCCCCCAAAGCTTCCCACAGATCACCTGTCTGAGTGTTGCCCCAGGCGTGTTTCTTGATGTACCTCCTCACTCCTTCGATGAAGGTATCCTCGCCAAGGTACTTCGAAATCATTCTTAGGACGGATGAGCCCTTCGAGTAAGAGATGGCATCGAAAATCTGGTTGATGTCCTCTGCCCGATGCACAGGGACTTCGATAGGATGCGAACTACGCAAACCGTCCAATCCCAATGCTCCTTGTAGGGTGTCGATCACAAAGGTCTCCCACACTTTCCATTCGGGATAGAACTCGTTGCAACTGTACCAGCTCATCCAGGTCGCAAATCCTTCGTTGAGCCACAGCCCGTCCCAGAAGTCCATGGTCACCAGATTTCCGAACCACTGATGGGCCAACTCGTGTTGGACAACTTCGGCGACACGTTCCTTCGTCGCGGCCCCTGCGGACTTCTGATCGAAAAGGAGGTCCACCACACGATAAGTTACCAGACCCCAGTTCTCCATCGCTCCCGCGGCGAAATCAGGGATAGCAACCATATCCATCTTCGGTAACGGGTATGGTGCCTGGAATGCCTTCTCGTAGAATGCCAGGGTCTTCGCAGCAACCTCAAGCGCGAACTGTCCGTCGGATTCATTCTGGTCGGGCGTCATCCACACCTTGATGGGCAATCTGAACTTGTCTGTCGAGATTGACTTGAGCTCTCCAACGATGAAAGCCAACAGGTAGGTCGACATGCGTGGGGACCGGTTGAACTTCACAGCCTTCCTCTTTCCACCCGTAATCTCCGAATCTACTGTACTTGTAGACGCAACGTCCATATTCGAGAGACAGGTCATATCGTTGTCGGCAATCAGCGTGACGGTAAACTCTGCTTTCAGCGCAGGCTCGTCGAAACAGGGAACCGCTCTCCTTGCATCGGTGGCCTCAAATTGTGTGACAGCAAGATACTGTCCATCTTTTCTCTTCGACCGGTAAAACCCGGCCATCTTATCGTTCAACTGACCCGTGTACGTATGCTTCAGCTGGACCTTCTGGCCCTTGGAGAGCTTTTTGCCTTCCCCAAGCTCAATAGTCGTTGTCTGCGTATCCGCGTCATAAGAAAGCGACGGCGAAGACGTGATGAGTGCACCATCAGCATGGACAGTGGTAGAGTGGATGTCGAGCTCTAGGGTATTCAAGGAGATGGAGGTGGAGTCCTTTGCGACGTCCAGGTCGATGACAACCACTCCCTTAAAGATGAACTTGTCAAAGTCGACCTCAAGGGTCACATCATAGTGTTTTGGAACCACATTCGCAGGGAGAATGATTCGGCCTTGGGTGTTAACTGACCCCGGCGAATCTGACATGAATCGGCACATGCTGGCAGAGCGAACAGCTGAAGATCGGGACAAGCTTGAGGAAAGCGCAGGGGTCGACAGCCGCAATGACCTCGATGCCAGATCTTCTGAGGATCTGGAAGGAGAAGAGGAAGCGAAAGAAGAGAGCTGCCTGCAGTAGCTGTATGCTGAAGCACTCTTGACGTGGACGGATGGTCGGGTTTGGAAGGATCGACGCAGGATTTGAGCCCGTGAGTTTACGGTCCCCGTTTGAACAGCAAGCCTGGAAAGAGACCGTACGGCTGGCTGCATCTATTTCTGCCCGCCTGACTTCAAGCAAACACGATGGTCAGCTTGTTGAAGGAATGGATGGGTTGCTATGGGACTTGGTCCAGGTCTCGTGCGTCGCTCTGCGCCAGCCACGGGTCGGCAAAGCCCTGCGGAGCGCGAGCAAGTGGCCCTGCAGGGCTCGTGGGGGCCCATTTTCGGCAACTGCGGCGAGTTCGTATCAAAAGTTCTTTTCGTGCCAGATGAGTTTCTCAATTCTTACAAATGGTCAGATTGCCTTTCCTGCTCCACGAGCATCCTGCGGCCACAAAACTTCCAAGCTCTATCTCCTTCCTCAAGCAGCAACTCGACAAGGCTCGGTCTGCTGCCTTATGATGGGATCCAGGCATCGACTGCTGATCTTACCGCTACTCCTCTGATCGGACATCGCCTCACCTGACAGTCGATATTTTGCTTTGCCATCGGTTCTCTTCACGATTCTTCGCTCAATGATCACCCGATAATCAGGACTCCCACCCTTGGCACGCAAGAACCGGCATCAGAATGCTCTCACTTCCATGCATTCTTGATTTGTTTCTTTTCTTTCTTGCAAGAACAGACGACAATACCAGCATGTTTGAGGAAGTCACTTCTGCTAAATGGGTGATTCTCCATAGTTGTCTGGCACATTCTTACTCGCCTAAGCTTGCCTTGCGGTCGCGGTGAAGCATGAAGTTGGAGGTATTGGGATATTCACTGGGCCATTTAAATCAGAGTTGAGAGCATCGCGCCACTGCATGCCGACTGTCCTTAAGTCATCACAAAGTAGTCACAATTAGAATCAATAGAGAGTACCGAGTAGAGGTAAAGTGAGGGCAGCGAATGGCTCCATCTCCCTTTTCCTTGCCCTGTTCATATGTGCTATGAGGCCGGGACAACGAGCTGGATGGGACTCCGAGAAGAGAGCGATCGGAACCCAGAACTCAAATGCTTCCTTTGCGCATGTACAGGGCGGAAATCTATACTATTAGAGCTGGTGTGCAGTCGCGCGGTCTTCCGTGCAATCATCGACGTCATTCGGATGTTGCACCGCGATTGGTCAGAGCTTCGATCCGGTCTGCACCAGAAACAAAGCTCCTCCACCCGCGATAAGTTTTCTGCTCTACACCACTGCTGCTGCACGAGACGATAATCGTTGACCCTTGCATCTACCTGGCCGTGTCGCTGTAATGTCGCTAGCAAGGTCCAGTCGAAGCGCTCAGGTGAGGACAAGACCTGCACCACTCGACAAACAATAGTCTAATGAGCTTTTTCTGCCGCAGGCGCTGTACCGAGCTGCTCAGCGGGCAAGCAGACCAACCACCCTCTCGCCCTTTCTTGCCAGATGTGAGCTGAAAGACGACTTTGGTGGGCGATGTTCAATGGCTGATGTATCTGTCTTCATCCAGCCTACGCTACCGTCGAATCCGACATCTTCAAGCCCACAAAATATGGTGGGAAATATACTGTGACATTGATTCCTGGTACGACATACCCCCAAACTCTCTCAGCGCCCGTCGAAGCAATGGACTTACTCGATGGGAACCACCGCAGGTGACGGTATCGGTGCCGAAGTTGCCGAGGCAGTAAAGACGATATTCAAGGCCGACAATGTCCCTATCGAGTGGGAGCAGGTCGACGTATCAGGTGTAGATACTGGGGATAAGCACTCAGAAGACCTTTTCAAGGAGTCAATATCGTCTCTACGACGGAACAAGCTCGGTTTGAAAGGAATCTTACACACCCCCATCGAACGATCTGGTCACCAGTCCTTCAATGTCGCCCTACGACAGGAACTCGATATCTACGCTTCCGTGGTTTTGATCAAGAACATCCCCGGACTGGTGACTCGGCACAAGAATGTGGACCTCTGCATTGTTCGTGAAAATACCGAAGGCGAGTACTCTGGTCTAGAGCACCAGTCTGTGCAAGGTGTTGTCGAGTCCTTGAAGATCATTACCCGAGCCAAGTCCGAGCGGATTGCCAAGTTCGCTTTCTCTTTTGCGCTGGCGAACAACCGGAAGAAGGTCACTTGCATTCACAAGGCGAACATCATGAAACTTGCGGACGGTCTGTTCCGGAACACGGTTAAGAAGGTTGGCGAGGACTACCCGACCCTGGAGGTCAACGACATGATCGTGGACAACGCGTCCATGCAAGCTGTGTCAAGACCCCAACAGTTCGACGTGATGGTCATGCCCAATCTCTACGGTGGTATTTTGACGAACATTACTGCTGCTCTGGTTGGTGGACCTGGCGTGGTTCCTGGTTGCAACATGGGTCGTGAGGTTGCGGTCTTCGAGCCCGGGTGCAGACACGTCGGGCTGGATATTCAGGGCAAAGATCAAGCCAACCCTACGGCTCTGCTTCTCTCTGGTACCATGCTCCTCAGACATCTGGGCCTGGATGACCATGCGAACCGCATTTCCAAGGCCGTGTATGATGTGATTGCTGATGGGTAAGTGGACACCGGCTGCGATTACAATCTTCATCCGCTGACTTACTGTTGCAGAAAGGTACGGACTCGCGATATGGGGGGCAACGCGACCACCCATGAGTTCACCAGGACCATCCTGGACAAGATGGAAGCTGAACTGTAGGGCGATTGTACATGCGGCCGACTTTTGACCGAGCGGGGACAGCGAGTGCAATGGTGGCTTTGCAATATCCGTCTGGTTTGATATGCATGCATTGAACGTTTAGAATTGTTATCTGTAAATGCAAACCACGTCCACACCAGAGGGAGCCGGAGTTCGTAAGCGCTGCCATTGGTACATTTCTGTAGCTTAAGTGGTGCCGGGGCTGTGAGCATTACGTCGTCACTCGGCGTGGGTTGTGCGGCATCTGCAGCTCACAGGACCTGCGTTGCATGTGAATCTGTTCAGTCTCTCCCAACAAAACCATCCGGTCATGCTACACCAGGATGGCACCTGAGCCTGCGGTATTTGCAGTACCACCGCTTGACTACGCTGATCCGCCATGAAAGAATTCTCCCTATAGACTGCGACGACTCCCCCCACATTTCCGGTTCAAGCCTCCGATGACTTACCTGAAGCCGGCGAGGACTGACAGCGGTCGATCCAGCTCTCAGGAAATCCACGACCAGCATAATCTGACGTTTTCACGCACACCCCGACCATACCATCTAAGAGGGGACAGTCTTACGACAGCTCAGCCATGGCTGAGTGCGAGTGGCTCGAATTCGGTCGCCAATGGATTCGTTCCATCACCTCGCCCGAGTCGTTCAGAGTCCAGTGACAGCGGGACAGAGGCGGATGATGAGAAGGGTCCTTTTCTCAAAGGCCTGCCCGCACCGGCACTGCGTCTGCACAAGGGTCTTCGAGGAAGCACACCAGCAAATCTCACCCCAGCTGCGAGCCCGCCGTCTACACCTCCGGCCTTTGTGGATGGGGAAGCGCCTCGATTCTTTGAGCCACCAGAGAAAAATGAAAAGAAGTCACAGGCAACAAGAAGACAGGTGAGAGACTATGAAACATACAAGGACCGGAAACGACGCGAGATTGTCCGACGATGCATCGAGACCATCTTGCTCTGCGGCATCGGCGTCATCGTGTGGAAGAGCAGAACAGGCTCGACAGGTCTGGACGATTGGCTGAACGAGATTGAGGCTTTCCTTGTCATTCCCCCTCTCGTCTACTTGTTGTACCCTCTCCGGCTCGCCCTTCGTGCGCTGGCATCAGGGAAGACCTCGGTCCAGGCATTACGACTGGGATTTCATATCCCATCCCGGTTTGACCCAGGGCCTCTTTTGTACCCCGTGTTGCTACCATGGATGGTTGCCATTTCACTATTTCACCACAGCCCTTCTTTTCTCCCTGCCGCCATTGTTTGCGGTCTTTCCTCCATCCCACGTTTAGCCACAACAACACCACAGGCCCCTGCGGTCGGAGAATACATGCACTGGATATTTTCGATTCTACCACTTCACGCCCCAAACTCCAAACTATTTCCTACCTCGACGACAAAGCCACTGCCATTAAAGATTGGACGGTCTCTGACGCAAGAAGACCTGGTTCTGCTATTTCCACTGCACCACGCGTTGTTGTCGATGCTAGCCTACCTCACTACGTCCAGCTTGGAAATCTCGGAGTTACAGCTACTGTCGTCAGCACTGCTTAACCTGTATCTCTTTGCGGGGACGCCGCAAGCTGAAATACTGAAGGCGATGATATGGCTCGGCGGTCTGTGCATATTCATCACTTGCAAGAATGTGTTAATGTGGGAAGTTGCATTGGCACGGGTGCCAACCTGGAGGCTTCTGAGAATAAGACGAAATCGAGGCTTGATGTCACAGATCGATCAAGCCATATGCACTTTTCTTGTCAGGGGGAGGCTTCGTCACGTTGACCGCGAAGGATCGGACTCTGATGACGATGTACAGCCTTTGAAGAGCATCCCAAGACTGCGTCCTCGATTGAAAATGCAACTTAATGGAAGGGCTTTCTCTGCAATGGGCCCGGTTGAAGAGCCGAAGTCTGCATTTGAGGCGGCAATGACGAAGACCATTTCACTAGATACGGCAAGGATACCAGCGCCACTTCGCAGGAATACTTTCGCAGCTTTTGATCAGGGCAACCGCAAAGAGGACCCCGTCACTCTGAAAAAGGCGAAGCTAGCTCCCAGTGGCCCCTCTGCGGCGTTCCTCTCGTTCAGCGTGGAACAAGCTCGAGTCCGGAAGTACACATATGCATCAGTTGCTTACTTCTTCGTTGCTGCCATAATTCTGGGCCCAGTTCGGCTCTATGTGGCCACGCGAGCATTGTCTAACCATGAGCCGATCGGGTGGGCACTCGGCTATTTGCTTGGAAATCTACCCGCAGTCCGGTTCTGGGTAGTCAGCAACAACTTGGAGCACTGGATCAGCCTCCCAGCTCGACAGAGGGAATCCGCCTTGGCCTTCCAGGACGGACTGATTGAATACCTCCGACAAAACATTCTCGGACCCGCTAATACACGTCTCGCTATATGCGCATACTGCGTGGTAGTTCTGGGGACTGGAATCGCGGCTGTTCTGCGACTCACATCTGTCGTCGAGGTTGATACCAGACGCAAGGTCTTTCATGGCATCATGGTAGCTATGCTCCTTCCTACGATATATGTGGATCCGTGTTTTATTGCATTGGCCCTCAGCCTGATCCTGGCAATCTTTATACTGCTCGATCTGTTCCGAGCGTCACAACTCCCCCCCATCTCGAAACCTTTGACCGTCTTTCTGGCTCCATATGTGGATGGGCGGGACCATCGAGGTCCAGTCATTGTGTCACATATCTTCTTATTGATCGGGTGCGCGATCCCTTTGTGGCTTTCGCTTGCTGCGGCGCCGCGTGGTGGTGAGGCGCCATGGACCGGCTGGGATACACCAGTCCGAGACTTGAGCATGGTCAGCGGCGTTATATGTGTGGGCATGGGTGATGCAGCGGCAAGCCTGATCGGCCGGCGTTATGGGAAGACAAAATGGTACTGGGTGGGCGGGAAAAGCTTAGAAGGAAGCATCGCATTTGCAGTTGCGGTCACATGTGGTCTTGTAGCGAGTTGGGCCTGGCTCAGGCTCGGCGGATGGGTGTCATGGCATGATGGGAACACGATCGGGTCAATCCTGGGGAAATGCCTGATTGCAGGGACGGGAGCGAGTCTTCTGGAGAGTACCTTGACGGCTGCAAACGACAACGTGGTGGTCCCGGTGGGACTGTGGTTGTTGGTAAGGGGGTTAGATATCTGATCCGGCAGTATCCGCCATCTCTGTGAGGAATGATGGTATTCATCTCAGTGTATGTATGATTGGAGTATGAAGCTATCTGAGATGCAAAGGAAGGGAAGAGAGATTATGACGTGCATTCCGTCGTGCCTTCCGTAACAATCTCGTCATCATTCAGACAGTGCTTTGAATTGATACCCCTTTCGTCGCGAAAGCACCTTGAATCGCAGCCACAGCTCAGTTCGAATCCCTGATATCCATCGTCTCGGCCGGTTTCACCTGGACCCTACGTCAGAGAGACTGACCTGCAGACACGAGGTAGTAGTGGGAGCGGTGGAAGAGAGAGCAGTTCCGGGACAAGAATCCATAGGGCAATGATAAGCGTGCGGTGCAAGCCGTGAATGCACCAGAGTGTCAGGTGGACACAGCGTCCATTCGTTGAGCGGGACACAGAGTCAATGAAATCCGGGGGCAGACGCACAGGCCGGCCACGCAGGTTGGATGGTCGATTGCACATCTGATGGCGAAAGCTGGTGAGCTGCTGATTGTAGCTCGCACGTGACCCTTATCTCTGGCCAGGTCACACGTCCCGAGTGCAGCGCCTCCCTCCCACACCCCCAAAGGCCGTGGAAAGACACACCACGCACCTGCATGTCCGTTCAGTCGCGCACTCAAGACTGCATGACTAACTTCACTCTCTGACTTTCTGCTGTCCTGCTGTCGCCGCTGCCTGCGTGGCCCTCAGACCATTTATTGTTATCTTTATTTTTGGATTTCCATTCGTCGCATCGCTGTCTTTGTGCGTGCTGCGGCTGCTGTTCACCAACTGCAACGGGCTAAGAGTCGCTGTAGTGCGTCACTTGCTCTGTCCAACCACACCCTGATCCCCCCAGGCTCGCGCCCGACGAGCACGACCTCCCACCACCGCATCTCACAACCCAACCACCGCCTCAGCCAGATCACTCCCATACAATCCTTCCAACCCCACACCGTTTGTCGAAATTCCGTGAAGTCGAGTTGCGCGGCAGCCCCGAATCACGCCGCCTGCCGTCCTATTGCGCCATCTCCACACTCCCGTTCGGCCTGTCGCCTGCTACCTGCTACTGCTCCCTGGTGCCTCAACTATCCGTGAACCTGTCATTTCTGCCTTGACGCCATCTCGAGCAATCCATGGGCCACGCCACTTCGTTGGGTCTTCCACCTCACCACCGAAGGTAACCCTCACGTCACCTCGCCTCAACATCCCCGACCGGCGTTATCGACCGAAGTAGGCGGAGGAGGTGAAGGGAAGAAAATGGCGTCCACACATGCACAGTCGTCCGCCCCGAGGAGGTCAAAGGACTCGGAGCGGATCGGCAGTTTCCAACGCCATGAAGAGATCGGTCGAGGCAGCTTCGCAACAGTCTACAAGGCCATCCACACCGTGAGTCACAGCGTGCCGCAATTCCTTGAAGACGCACTGACAGCTTCGCAGAGCACGTCCGGCACGCAGAGCATCGTGGCCATCAAATCCGTCAACATGTCCAAGTTGAACAAGAAACTCAAGGACAACCTGACGTCGGAGATTTCCATCCTCAAAGGCCTGCATCATCCTCACATCGTCGCCCTGATTGATTGCAAGGAATCGAGCTCGCACATCCACCTGATCATGGAGTATGTTGCTCTCGGGGACTTGTCCCACTTCATCAAGAGACGAAACGAGATCAAGGACAGTGACCTGGTGGGCAATATGATGGTCAAGTACCCCAACCCGAGATATGGCGGTCTTCACGAGGTGGTTGTCCGACATTTCCTAAAGCAACTCGCCAGTGCTTTGCAGTTCCTCCGTGCTAGGAACCTCATCCACCGAGACGTCAAGCCGCAAAACCTTCTGCTCAACCCGTCACCCGAGTACTTCCAGAAGCACAAGCCCAACCCCATGCCCTACAAGGTGGGCGACGACTCGCTAGACCCGGTCACCGGGATCAGATCGCTCCCTATGCTCAAGATCGCAGACTTTGGCTTTGCTCGGTCCCTGCCTTCGACCGCCCTTGCTGAGACCCTGTGTGGTTCGCCCCTGTACATGGCGCCCGAGATCCTGCGGTACGAGAAATACGGCGCAAAGGCCGATCTCTGGTCCGTCGGAACCGTGCTGTTTGAGATGATGACTGCCCGCCCGCCGTTTCGAGCTTCAAACCATGTCGAATTGCTTCGGAAAATCGAGAAGAGCGAGGACAAGATCAAGTTTGGAGACGAATTCATCATCTCGGAGGAAATGAAAAAGCTCATTCGATTGCTCCTTAAGAGGGATCCAGAAGAGAGAATGACATTTCCTGATTTCTTCAGCAACGAGGTTGTGTCCGGCCCTATTCCAGGGCTCCACACCGAGGATGTGCCTCCAGAGCCTGTGCACTTAGAGAGCGGCCGACGGCGTAACAGCCGGACAGACCCCATCGGTTTGGCTCGTCCCGGTTCGAGAAAAGAGCCAGAAAGTCCCTATTTCGATTCATCGAAGACTGTCTCGGAAGACAATTTATCAAGACGCTATTCGACAAGTCGACGATCATCCGGCCCAAGGGAACCTATAGCAACGCAAAGAGTCGCCATTGACGAGCTGCAGGCAGCCCTCGAGTCTTCTTCAGGTCCTTCAGAGACTCGCCCTGCTTTACACCCACACGCCACCGCTCCGGGGAGACAAGAATTGGTGGTTCGACCATCGTCGACTCCAATGGCGCGTCAGACCAGCGCTGGCTCGCACAAGCTGCCGCCTTCGTCATTGCGTGATCAAGTCTACAATGCATCTCAGGAAGCTGCCCTGCGTAAACTGCAAGAAGAAACAGAGAGAGAACGAGTCGCCCAAGATATTGCGTTCGAGCGTGACTACGTACTCGTGGAAAAGAAGGCTGTAGAGGTCAACGCCTTAGCTGACGAGCTGGAGGCCAGTCCTCGATTGAACAGAAACTTGCAGACGGCCATGTCACCGAAGTCCGGGGCTATGGTTCGCCGAGCTACGACGCAAGGTGCACCTGGCTCCGCCACCGGTGCACAAACCAGTGCTTCTCGAGCGGTTCAGATCGCATCAGGAAGGAGACCAGACTCAGTGCACCAGCGTCAGAACTCGTATGAGAGACGTTACGGTCCCAGCCCCGGATCTGCGACTTCGGCTATCTCAAAAGCCTTGAATATGGCAAGCGGTCGGCTTTTCGGCGTGGGATTTTCTCCCCCTGTCAACTTGATGCGCGGTGGCAAATCTCCTCCGATTATGTACAGTCCGTTCCCGACTTATCCCGGAGCGCAAAGCAGCCTGATCATGGTTGGCGACTCTAAAGGAGCACCGGCTGGTGATGAAGATAGCAGATTCGTTCAGACTGTTGAAGAAATCGCGACCAGGAGTGATGTTGTCTACGGTTTTGCCGAAGTCAAGTACAAACAACTGATCCCCGCCGGCCCGTCTCAACCAGGTCTGGGCTTGCGCAATGCCTCTGGCGATAATGTCGCTGACGGGCCGTTCGCAGCCTCCGGTGAAGACCTCACCATCGAAGCGACAGTCGTTGTGGCAGAGGAGGCGCTTGTCCTGTATGTCAAAGCGCTCGCACTCCTGGCTAAGGGCATGGATACTGCCGCACGCTGGTGGGCTCGCAAGAATCGTGCCGATGCGCCTGGCGATGCCACATATCGATCAAGCACGAATTCGACGGCCACGGGGCAAAGAATGAACAATGTCGTGCAATGGATCCGAAGTCGCTTTAACGAAGTTCTTGAAAAAGCAGATCTTGTCCGACTCAAGCTCATCGATAGCCAGCGGCGACTCCCCGAAGACCACCCCAGTCATCCGAACAACATCTCATCGACGACTGCCTCGAGTGCGGGATTGGGCACTTCTGCAGACCACGTCGTGGTGAGCTCGGGCATTACTGCAGAGAAGCTGATGTATGATCGAGCGCTTGAGATGAGTCGAGCCGCGGCGATTAATGAATTAACGAATGAAGACTTGGCCGGGTGTGAAATATCGTATGTCACGGCGATCCGCATGTTGGAGGCTGTTTTGGAGAGTGACGAGGACAACCTGTCAAGACAAGGCAGCGGCACAAGCGACCAGGATGAGAAAGAGGATCTGGCTCCGATCAATGGCCTGGAGGCCGAAGACAGGAGAACTGTTAAGAACCGTAAGTCTCCTCGCATCTATCGTGACCAGAGGCTCAGAGGGCTAACCCAGTTGCAGTGGTCGCGAGTATCCGGCAACGACTCACGATCATCCGGAAGAAGCTTCAGATGATTCAGAAGCGTGCCTCAGCACCTGCTATCGCCTCGCCGAGCAGAGCCTCTCCGCCTGTCTCTCACCGAAGCAGTACGCCTTCGACTGCTGTTGCTGCTACGCCACCACGGGCATGACTTATCAAATTAACGACGACATGATGAATATACGTCTTGGGAGGAATTGTCCAAATCCAGTGTGTACGGCATGGCCTCAGCTGGTGTTTTGCAGCCAGCACGCGGCGTATATCGGCGTACATTCCAATTTTTGGGCCAGAAGACCCCGTCCGCATCTCGAGTGGACAGGATTTCGGCATGTAATTACTCTATACCATTCTGTTTTTGTGTGTTTTTTTCCCGGGGTGAAATGGGTTCAAGAAAGGCGGTGGATCTGTACAGAGGCTGCAGTTGACCAAAGGCGGCACATCACGGCGTCTATTTTTGCGGACAGCGACGAGGCCTTTGAGCTGGCCACAGTTTTCATCACACACTACATCATAAGAGACGGCCGTGCTACCAAGAATGTTTTGGATCAGTGGAATGATACCCGCACGTGGCAGTAAGGTCATGGAGGGATTCGGCTACGGACTCTTTGCGGACTGGCGCCACGGTTCGGGGATCTTACAGGGCGTTATCGGTGGTGATCAGAGAGAGGTTTTATCGAGGGACGGGAAGGTGTTGGTCTTGCGGGCGGTCATACTCTCCTCACCGGCGGCCTCAGCTATGGGAAGGAGAGCGCGAGCATGAGCATGAGTGTCTGGTCTGTTCGTTTTCCAGCTGGTGCGAGGCCATGGCGCATGGCTGCCTGCGCCAGAGACGAGGGCAACATGAGAAATGTACCAGACAAGTTCAGAAACTCGTGTAGATCCTGCCGCCCTTCCACAAGCTCGAGGTCGGGATACATAGATCACTTCGAGCCAACATTCAAGTCTCGTGGTTTTCTTTTGCTCAAGACAACAGGCGGTGGTATATGAAGGGGTGAGGCCCTATGCTATGCCACTACGCCATCCTGTGTTAAATAAAGTGTAGACAGTAGAGAGAGAGTACCTCTTAGAGAGTAGAGAGACGAGGCCTCAAAGAGTAGAGAAACGAGGCACACCGTTTAAGACTATACCACTATAGGCTTAGTGCATTATCCGCCAAGACTCCACTCTCCCCTTACCAGAACCTCACCTAGCCAACCACGAACCCAGGGATGTCGAGCTTCACAATCTGGGAGCGCCAATTGTTGAACTAACCGTGTCAATTGCAGTTGTAATTCACATTTTAACTATCTGTGTGCAGGAAACAAGAAAATGAAGGCTTGGCGGCGGCGGACACTTTTGCCAAGCTTTGTGCACGTGACTGCACGTGACCACTAGCGCTAGTCCGCCTCCCTGCCTCTCTCACTCACTGCCTCCCTTTTTGTATTGCAACGATTAGATTGTCAAACTAAATATATCTGCTCAGCTACTTATGAACCAGCTAACGGGGTATCGGTTGCACCGATTTCGAAAGCCCTAGTGCTAACGGGGTACTGCAACAACAAACAAGCGGCAGGTACTCGGTATGCGGGAGTCCGGGACCACTCCCGGCCCAAGAACCAAATCGATGTCGATGCTGTCCTTCATACCTAATACGTCTTGAACTTCAAGGGGCCCTGGGCATGCCTCAGCCTCGCGCCGAAGAATTGCAGGAACACGACGATGAAGAAGGCGGCGCCCATAATCGCACTCTGGATCCCGTATTCGGTCTGGGTGCCTGCGGAATTGGCCCAGTCGATTTGAATGTATCTGGAGGGAAAGAAACGTCAGCCAACTCGACCATAGAGCATAGGGACGGCAGGCTCCAACATACCCAACGATGAAACCGCCCAGGGTTCGGGCGAAATTGATCAGGCCAGCGCACTCGCCGGCAGCTTCGGGATATGCGTCTAGCAAATATGCGCCAACTGCAGACGTAGTGACTATCGTCGCGAAATTGTGCATTGCCCAGCCACAAGCGAGCGGCCAGAAACTCCAGGTCCTCGAATTCTCCAAGGTCGCACCTATCAGATTGTATCCGATGAGCTTGAAGGGCAGCACCAGCCAGAGGATGACCAGTCTGTTCTCTGGGGCAATCACACCATTGTGGTATCTCGCCCAAACCTTCTCGATCAGGTCGAACAGGAAATATCCGACTAGGAGGCCGAGGACCGCGCCAACAACTGGGGCCACATAAAGAGCTGCAAGGTTGAGGAAGTCGAAGTTGTAGGCCGGGATAACAAACACCGAAATTGTGGTGTTGTTCCCAATTGTCCACCCGAACTACTCGTTGATCGTAAGCATCAGGAAGTACGTGAGAGGATGGGGCACCTACGTCGAAGAAATAAAACAGGCAAGTCAAGAACACGGGCAGTTTCAGCACTGCATACCACAATCGACTAGCAGCCTCCAGCAAGGTGTTGCTCGTGTATTTCTGCCTGTACTGTTCCACGCCGATGAGCCTGAGGAGGCGATTCTGCCGCTTCGGGATGCGATCAGGCATCAAATGGCGCGGGTAGAACGTCTCGTCTCCCAGAACGATCGTCAACACCAGGCCGAGCTGTGTCGTTGTTAACATCGAGAACAGTGTCAGGAAGCACATGGGGAAGGCAACTCACGGTAATGATGCCAAAGTTCAACCACATTCCAGTCCTCCACGTAGAGGTACTGAGAATCGCCGCCATGAATTGAGGTCCCAAGAAGGGCGACAGGATGATGGCTGTACTCCAGATGTTGATCTTCCTCGCATGCTCGTGGAAGAACCAGACATCCTTGATCCACATGAGGCCTCCGCCGGCTCCAGCAACAACGAAGAAGCCGTTCAAGATGCGGGAGGCCATGTACGACTCGAAAGATTTCGCCGCGGCGGACCATGCCGCTGTACCGGCCGAGAGACATCCGAACCAGAAGAGCACAGGCAGACGACCGGCCCAAGCAGATAAGATGATGACCGCCAGGCCTCCGGCGCCCAGCATAAATGTCATTCCGTAGGTGGCATGGTTGACCGTGTTGGGGCTGATGCGCCACTGCTGTGCCTGGGGGAGGAGAGCGCTGGCACCGGTCGCGGCAGAGTAATCCGAGGTGGCGGCATTGACGCCGATGACCAGCAAGATGGCGGCCTTCTTCCATCGGGACCAGTTCAGCGGGTCATCTGGATCATCGGTGGGTTGAGGAACCAAGACCTTGCCGCCCTTGGACTTCTTGAGGGCGACGTCAGGTGCAAGGTTGTATTTCTCGCGGATGGCGGCCTCGTCGAGCAAGTACCCTTCGGTTTCACCAATGCGATCCAAGTCGATGGCCGCGTTGGCCTGAGCGCCGCCCTTCTCATTATGGTGTTCTCCGCTAGAGACGGAGGGTGCCGCCGATCGTTCCGTGTCCTGGGCTGCCTCTGTGGCCGTCGCCTCCGGCGCATCTTTGGTCGCGGGGGCTGTTGGAGGTTCGTCGGCCATAGCGGCGATGCTGAAGAGAGAGAAAGACCTGAAGAGACGTGAAAAGATCTGAAGGGGGAAGGAAAGAAAGTGCCTGGCGCGCACGACTGTTGGGAAGGCACGAGCAATTGAAACAAAAGGACCGAGGAGAGGGAAGTCCGGATTGGAAAGAAGGGGACGGGCTTCCGGCGCCTTCAAATATCCTAATTGCTGGCTCGGGTCGTGTCACGCTCACGCTGCAGTCAATAATAAACAACCAGGGGTGTGTGCTAGTCGTTGTCAAACGGTCGGCGGGCTGTGGTTCCCTCGATCGCTTCCGGAGGGCGTCGAAGTATACCCCCTTCCCAGCAAGGCTAGATTCGCTTACCCCTGGTAGAGCCAATAGCGTGGCCGTACCCCATGATGAGGCTCCCCGTTGGAAGCATGTTTCCCTCGACGCCGTTCTGTCCTGGCAAGCGCTGGACCTTGGATGGACGAGTAGTGCCGAGACTGGTCGGTCAAGCATCGAGCGTGCGTCGCGCGCTACGGAGCGGTGATTTAAAGACGCCCTTACGTATCTTTCCCCCCCCCTCCGTTGTCATATCAAGCCTTTGGCCGTCAGTGCTTGGGCTTGGGCTTGGGCTTGGGCTTGGGCATTGCCGATTATTCCCACCCTTGCGTTCGCGCGTGCTTGGCCGTCAGCGCAGGAAAAGTCAGCCACATGACAATGACAATGGTCAAATTCAGGAAATGGACGACCAGTTCGCCAAAACCTGAAACCGCAAAACTCTGTCGTCAAAAAAAAAAGATGAGGGAAGGGGGGCCCAACTCGTGTCGACACTTAGTGTACGGGCCAACCCACCGGTGGAGTCTGACTGCAGCGCCCATTGTGGTGATAGGCGTCGAGGCCTAAAAATGGCGGACTGGTTCGGCTGTCATTCATCCACGGACTCGTCGCACAATACTAGTAACGATGGCTGACCTGGGCTGGGCTGCCTCTCGATGTTAAGAGGCCTGGAGGGCATAAGGCTGGTTGTGGAGGCTGATTTTCAGGGGCGAGGAGTTTCGCTAAGCAGGGGGGTCCCAATTAGAAGCCGCCAACTGGGCTGGGGGGGGGACCAGTTTTGACTTTTTTCCCCCTCCAGGGTGGTCTGAGTTAGCGCGATGCACGTTGTTGACTCTTTTTCGGGCTGCGTGTGAAGATCGTGGCGCTGGCTGACAGGAGTCCTGCTCAGTGCCTGCGACTCGGGACTGTAGTCTCTTCTGCGGGCCCATGCAGAGATACCGTGTACGAGCACTCGTCACGGACCATGCTTTAGGAAAACGGAGTCTACTGTAGGACGAGGAGCCCGTACAGTCCACTACACAACTACTCGGTATCCGGCGACCAACCCCAGATGCACGATTGTCCGCCCTCCCGCCCGCGCCCTCGTCGTCCACGGGAAATTTGTACGTAAGCCCGGACTTTTGACACTGCGTTAGAGCCGGGTGCCTCATCCGAAAAGCGGGCCATTGGTGATTTCTCATGCCCGTCGTTGGTTGCTGCATCGAGTAGTTGGGCGCAAGGCCACCCCAGTCCTATGTAAGACCTTATGAAATCCTCCTGAGGGCATTCACAGCCGATTACAGAAGACGGGAGCCGTGATGGATCCGCGCAACACGAGTGGGCACCACTGGACGACGATCTGGGGAGGAGAATCTGAAAAGGCTATGTAAGAGCCCGACGCGGCAATTGCACGAGCAACAACATAGGACGGGGTCCTGGCTTCATTCATCATTGACCGCTCATCCTTCAGCCTCAAGAGCCAAGAGGTCTGTGTCTCTCCCTCCACTCCCCTTCCCATCATCCAAAGCTGCTCACCTCCTTCATCCCGTCGTCTCGTTCCATTGCCCATTGTCCAAAGCTCCTAATGTCACACAATAGCTCCTCATTAAAGTGGCGAGGAATGAACTAAGAAAAGTCCCGGCCTTCCCTTTTCTCTGCTGAAAGATAGTACACGAGAGCTAGATCCACGCATCAGATGCTCGGCCCGAGGGAAGATCTTTCCGAGAGCCACAAAACACGTAGACCCGCCTGCAAATGGGGTATTTTGAAGTGAAAGTAAACACGACACAGCAACGCAGTAAGACACGCGCTCACAAGAACAACATGGAGCTTTCCCGACGCCTGGCTCTAGTGGTCGCCGCGTTCTCCGGAGACATCATGTTGTTCGACCCGCCATACTGGCCATTCCCTCCGTGTTGCTGGGGAGGCTGTGGAGGTGGGTATCTGGGTGCTGCCATGGGCATCTCATGCGGAATCGACACGTACTGTCTGGACTCGTACGATGACTGAATGGGAGCAAACCCAAGATCCGTGGTGACGTCAAGGTGGTACTCGGACGGCCTTCCGAGTGCGTGGGCACTTGGGCCAATCCTTGCGTTTTGCCCAAAGCTGTCTTGATTATACATCGGGGTCGGTAAGTCGGTAAACATCTGTCGACGGGGGGACCGAATGTCTTCGGGCGTAAGAGTGCCCTCCTCACGCTCAATCTCGATCGAGGGCACCGAGTCCCGCTCGACAGGTTTGTCGAAGATGGCGTCGAAATCCGTCAGGAACATGGCAAATAGGGGTGCCGGAATATTGAGGGTGGGCGAGAACACAATCCCGACATTCTTGATCGTCATCTTGTTGCGTTCGGCATTTTGGACCACCTCAAGCAGATATTGGGACAGCGTCCGTAGCAGGGAGAAGTTGGCCGATGGCAATTGGTGTACCAAAGTATTGAATGTGGCAATCTTTTGTGGCTTGTCTGGAAATTCCAGACCCTTCAGAAACTCCAGATGCAACTCTCGGGTGAGGATGGTCGAGGGCAGTTCTCGGAGATACGTCTTCAGCAGGGAAGCAACGGCGTTGATGTCGTAATCCTCGTCCTCCGTCAGCAGATCGACATCGCCCTCCATGTTGAACCGATCCTTCAGCAGGCGGATGACGATGTTTGATCCGCTGAGTCGGAACAGGCCTTCTTCATTGGCGGCGTTCTTGGCCCGGAGATATTCGACGCAGCGATACACCACGGCAGGAAGATACACGTCGACGTCTGTGGGGGAGTAGTACTCCACCGCCTCTTGTAACTGCATCCCAAACACTGGCCGTACGTGTCCGCCCCGATGAGCATTGAGCTCTGAACGCTTAGGCTGAGCTGGCTGCACAGGAGCCAGTTGCTCATACGATGGTCTCTTGAAATGGAAGAGATTGCGCTTCTTTTGCTCCCGCTCTTTGCTATTGCTGCTCCCCGTGGACTTGTTGCCCCAGCTTCCGGCGTCTGAAATTATGGATCCGTTCATTGGGCCCGAGATATTAAAAGGCTTAGAGGCCGGGACGGGTTCTGGAACAAGGTCCGGAGTATGGCTGGATGCATTGGACGGCGACGGCGTATCCATATGCGTCTGGGGGCTGCCGTTGGATCGTGGCTCTCCGTCCTCATGTCCGGGCTTGGGAACATTTCTCGCCTCTTTGGCATGTGATGATTGAATGCCAGCTCCATACTGTGATTTCGGGTCGACCGGCTTTTCATCGATGTAATGCAGCAACGTCTCCACCCACTCGTCCCGCTCCGCATCGCTCTCGGCGCAAAGCACGTGGCGAACATGGCTGTTCAGGTCCTTGCGCTTGGGCTCGAGGATGAGAAAGGCATGACGGAACTGATTCTCCGATTCGACCTCTGTATTTGCTGCCGGGTCAGACTGCGTTTGCCGGCCAATGCGGGCATTGAACAGCTTGATGGTACCGAGGTGCGCCCCGCCTGGGGCTTCAAAGTATCGCAATTCTGGACTGTCTAGGACGAAATATCGCGACTTCCATCCTCCAAAATTCTTGCCCTTTTTGGTCAGGTAGCCCGATTTGGTGGGGACGCCTGAGCGGGATTCTGGACTTGGTTTCGGCTGTGCGTCTTCACGATTCTGGGGGGGTAGAGTGAGTTGCGGCTCCATGACCTCGGTAGACAGAAATCGACAAATGATCGCGGCCGCTTTCTCGTCCATGGGGGTGTCAAGGAGGTCGTCGAAGTAGGCGTTGATCGAACCTCTCCGGGCATCAACCATCGCGGGGGCGTGGCCTGTAAAGAGTTTGCGGTCGGGCAGTTTGGGGAGATCCGCGCAGCGGGGCTTCAGTTGCTGGTCGAGGTTTGCCAGCGAGCTCGGGTATTTTTCAACCCGCCAGAGTTCGGACGAGGTTGCGCGTTCGAAGACCGACAGGCTGAACGATGTATTCTCTTCCTGCGCCCTCAGCCCAAGCATGCTGTTTCTTGAGGCCCGGAGTCGGGATGAGGCCACCTTGACCTGAATCGAGGGCAAGGCGTTTGGAGGCAATAAAAGGTCCGGCCAGCTGGGGTCGGCAAGTCGACGGCTGACTGGTGGTACCTCTCCAGGGCTCAAGGGGGACTCGTGAACTTGGCCGCGATCCGCTTCGCCACCAGGAGCAGTGTTCATCTTGGACAGTGACGAAGGACCAAGCTTCTTCTGTGGATCGGAAGCGCCTGCTTGTGACTGGTGCTGTGGAGCCGGTGCCTGGGTGCCAGGCGTGGTTGGCATGGGAAGAGGCATCTTCGGCGCACGGGGTGAAAGAGGGAAATTGCCGCCAGGTAGGCGTGGAGACATGGGTAATGCAGAGCCGATCAACGGGCGAGGACTCATGGGCAGACCAGGGCTTCGCAAAGGAAGTGAAAATTGAGTCGACGAAGCCACCGAACCTGATGTGGCAGATGATGGCGAAAGGTGACCTTGACGGGGAGGTACGTTTTGGGTGACTTCAGCAGCAGCAGGTGGGAGAGGCAGTTGCTCCAGTGTGGGCGCATCTGCTTCTTCGGTTTTCACCTTTTTGTCTCTCTTCGACCGACTTCTTGCCTCTTGCTCCTTCAGTGCAAGCAGCTCTCGGTCGCGATCGTCTTCTTCTCGAGTCTTACGCCGACCTCGCTGAGCGGGCTCCCTGTCCTCGTCTTCGTCCCCACTGACAATTACCTCGGCTGGTACTTCCTCCTTCGCCGGACGAAGGTCAAGCGGTCTGGGTGGTGCCTTTCGGGAAGCCTGAAACGATTTGGAAGGCTTCTCTGAAAGCGGACTTGCTTCAGTAACCGCAAAGCTAGGTTGAGCAAGATGTGTAGCGAGGCTCTGCATCTTGGACGCCTGTTGTTGTAAGTGGAGGGGTGACGGTAGCATGGCAGGGTCGAGCGGCGAGCTCTGCACATGGGCATCGGTCGCGGCAGTCTTGCTCGGAGTTTGCTGCTCTTGCCTCAGCTTCAGGTCCGACCCTGCCACCGGCATCGGTTCCTGGAGTGCGCCCGAGGGCTCGCCATCAGATTGAGGCGAGTATCCTTCTCCCGCCCGCAGACGGTCGACCTGTGCCGCTGGAGGTTGTGCCTGGAATTCTTTCACCTTTTTCCTGTACCGATCTCTTTCCTTTGTCAGTCGCTCCAAGTCCTTGTTTAGGCCTAACAAGAGTGCCCGCTGCTTGTCCACGAGTTTCCACAGCTGCGCATTCTGAGCAGCCGCATGATTCTTGTCCCTCAGGAGGTGCTGTATAAGATTCTCTGCCGAACCAGCCGCAGCAATGAGGTTGAGGACTTCCTCCCGCGTCAGCTCTTTACCCTCGCCGGCACTTCTTGCCGGGTGTGAGGGATTCGAAATGCTAGAGATGGCGGAATCAATGGACGATGTCCGCGGCATGTTGTTGGGTGGGTGCACGCTCGTGGTCGATGTCAGCGAGCCGTAAGACTTCGGCGATTCTGATAGGGAATCGGCTCCTTGGTCTTTTTCGCTCTGCGAGCGCGATGTGATGTGCGTGTCTCTGTGGCTGGGCGCGGCGTCCGATTCAGCTCGCGCACCACCGCGGTCGTTGCTCTCCTGCCGCGTCAAGGGACTCTTGCCCTCGACTGAATTTCCGGGCGACCTCTTTCCAGACTCATTAGTTGGTGTTGGTGTTTGCTCGTCTGAAGTATTTTCTCCTGAGGCCTTGCGCTGCTGACCCGAAGTCGACCTTGAGCTGGACAGCGTGCTCAGGTAGTCTCGAGGGATTAAGCCAGCTTGTAGCACCGAGGGACCTTGCTGCTTGCGGGAGGCTAGCATGTACGGGTGAGGACCGGCCAGCGGTGAAGTCGAAACGGCGGCGGCTGTTTGGGCCAGGCGATCCTGGGGAGAGGGAGGGGGAATTGTGTCGCCGGTCAATTGGGACATTTTGGGGCGACTCGATCAGGCTGCATCGGCAACCGGCGTGTTTAACTTGGAGCCATTATTGGTACAGAAACAGGGGAAGAAACACTTGGAGCCCGCTGACAGGCCAGCTGTGCGGAGCGGCGTGAAGACGACTGTACACGTCGGAGGAGACTCACAGCTCGCATAGAGCCCGACGGAGAAGGCCTTGGATTCGCGGAGCAGCACGAGAAGGAGTTGCAGCTTGAGGTGTGGCAGTTAAGCGCCGGAGGTACATCGATATGCAGGTGATTGGTGTGCTACGAGGGTGGAGGCGGATGTGAAGGTCCCAGTGCGAGCGTCCAACTGGCTCCCACTCGTTTGCAAGTCATTCAGAAAGACGCAATCAGCCTCCACTAAGAGACCTAAACAGAAGGCTACGAGTATCTCGCCGTGGTCTTCGACGCGTGTCCGAAGCCAAATAATCTCCTTGAGCCTTGACAATTTGTCAGTGCGCTGCCTGCGTTCTCAACGTCTTGCGTGGCTCTCGCACGAGCCGCAATCTGGTCTTCCTGCTGCAAGGAAACCCGGCGGTCTCATCTGGCCGAGTTGCGCCTTGTCAAATTCTCAAACATTTGCGGCAGTGGATGAAACAAACGTGCTCGGTTCGCGCTCACCTCCTCGCTGCTAGTGAGGCTAGAGCTACGCCTAACAGCCGCCTAGAGCTGCAGCTTTACGCAGAGGTGGCACCCACCCCAGGTTGCGTTTGGCTCTCAAGGTCATCCTGACAACGTCGATAAGATTCCATTCTGGACCCTGAAAATCCGTCTAGCGAAGCGAAGGTTACGATGCAGACTGCAACGACGAAAAGGTGTCCCCTTTCCCCTGCTTGACAGTCCGACAGAATACGAGGAGGACTCGAAAGGCGACTTGCAAGAGCATTGCCCACGCCGCACTCGCATGGACGGCCTAGGCTTACCCGGCACTGTGATGCGGTTTTCCAGTACAATTACATTCAGAGGGAACCCCTCCATCATGCCAAACGCGACGTTTCAGCTGCAGGAACACACCGTCGATCCGAGTCCTTCTGTAATTGGCCTCCTCTGATCCTCGCCTCCATCCAATCACCTCGGTCTCTCCGAGTTCCATGCACATCACGAACGCTCTTTCACACCGGCCAGATCTGTTGGTGGCCACTCAGCGTTCCAGAAACGACGTCTTCCGGATTCTTCAGGATCGCCACTTGGCTCCCGCTGACCATCATCCAGAAATGAGGGTGTCCTCGCACGAGCTGTCTGCGTTGGCACCACATAATCAGGACTTCCGAATCCCTCCCTTGAGGCCACCCTTTCCAACAAGAGCGAGCCAAAGGTTTGTGATTGCTGCTCGTCTTCGGCAGCAGTCTCTTCGCACGGCTCCCGGAAAGGAAAGTTGCATCTTGGAGTATACCGGCGTCGAGGGTAAGAGATCTCCGAATTAAATAGCCATATGCCAGGTGGCCTTGGTGCCTCCTTTGGTAACATGGCTCTTGCGCCCCGTCGATGATTGTTTCAGCCCTTCATCCAAGATCAAATGCGCACGGGTCGAAAACGTCATCAGGGCCGTTTCCGTTTATTTGGCATTTCGGCCGTCGATTCTCGACTGGAACTGCGAGAAGTCCCTGCTGAAGTGAACTCGATGTTTCTCTTTCCGGCAGCTGAGAGAGCCTTCTTAGTCGCCTGTTCTTGTTCTCTCAGGCCCTGTTGGCTGCGGAGAAGTTCCTCCTTGTACGCAGAGGGCGGAAATCCCGCAGGATTGAAGACATCCACCGGCAGAGACGTTTTGTACTGATCATGGTCGTCTAGGCCAGCTCGTTGGGTCATGGTAGCCAATAAGCCTGGATTTCTGAAGGTGGACTTATTTGCCAGGTCCTCGTTGAAATGGACTCCTTTCGCCTTGAGTTCCAGGAATCGCTTGAATTTGGCATTGAGTGCTGGATCAGGAGAACCAGGGGGCGACGGCGGTATGGACGTCATGGGATGAGTCGCCTGTGTGAGATCATGAACAGTCTCACGTTCGGACATTCGGTGTGGAGGCTCAAATGACCGTCCTTGCTCATGGTCGTCGAATTGTTCGGGCATCGTAGGACCTACCATCGGGCCGTCCTCGCCAATGTTTTTGGGAGCCGCTTCATGGTCATCTCTCGCTGTAGCAACCCCCCTTGTTTTGGATGTGCCATTAGCTGCAACCTTCAGATCTTGAGCCACATCATTCGGAAAAAGTGGCGATGGCCCAGCCCCTCCGGTGGTTGACTCATCCTCGTTGTCACTACTTTCATAGCCTACAAGACCAAGGCCACTCATTCTGTGCGCGAGAGACGATGGCACAGTAAGCCCCAGATGAATCCAGGTTGGATTGAGATCCAAGTTCGAGGAAATAATGCGGGTACCTGTGGCGCACCGGGTGTGGCTTGGCTCACTTCACTAGCCACAGCGGTGCCCCCATCCGACTAGGCATGAGCAGTTGCGTACCATTCGAAGAGACATTCAGTACCTCAAGCTCGTCTCTCCTTCACTCCCAATCGACCATCTACATAGTCTCACAATGGCTTCATTGATGAACGCAGGGCCTATTGCGTCAGATCAGCCGAGCTACTCGTTTTCCAATGCAACTGCTGGACCGCTTCAAGCGGCAGGAACCAAACAACATGCCTTCTATCCGTGAGTCTACACTCATGCCAGCCTGGAGCTCAGAGACTGACCTGCACAGATACACGGACAACGGTGGCTCGACGTTAGGCATCACGGGCGCCGACTTCGCCATCCTAGCAGGTGACACGCGTTCCACGTCGGGCTACAACATCAACTCCCGGTTCGTGCCCAAACTATTCCGCATCGGCGAAGATTCCTCAGATGAACAAGCATCCCGCATCGTGCTCGCAGTGGTGGGCTTTGCAGCTGATGGCAACGCGCTGAAAGAACGCCTCGACGCCATCGTCAAGATGTACAAATACCAGCACGGCAAGCCCATGAGTGTGAAAGCATGCGCGCAACGACTGTCTACAATCCTGTACCAGAAGAGATTCTTCCCCTACTACGTGCACGCAATCCTCGGCGGGTTGGACGAAGACGGGAAAGGAGCACTCTACTCATACGACCCAGTGGGAAGCTATGAGCGAGAACAGTGTCGAGCGGCGGGCGCGGCGGCGAGTCTGATCATGCCTTTCCTGGACAACCAGGTCAATTACAAGAATCAGTACATTCCGGCGTCGGGCAAGGGACATGATTTGCAGCAGCGGCAGATTGAGCAGTTGCCCAAGGATGTGGTTATCGGACTGGTCAAGGATGCCTTCACCAGTGCGACGGAGCGGCATATTGAGGTGGGCGATGGGCTACAGATGCTCGTGATTACGAAGGAGGGGATTGAAGAGACGTTCACGCCACTCAAGAGAGACTAAACCCCCAATCAGAACTGTATGCATAGCTCGGCGAACGCGATCAGGCTCAGAGATATCTGAAGGGCAGGCGGGTGGTTTGCCTAAGCCCATCATAAATCGCTCTATCTCACGTCTTTCGATTCCGAGCTTTCAACTGCAGATGCCCACCCGGCCAGCGCCCAACCCAAGCTACTTCTGTAGAACCTTCTAACGCCCTGATGCATGCCCTGTGTTCATATTCGGTCGTGATATCTTCGGGTACTTGGCGCCGATGACTAGAACCTCTCCTTCATTCGACTCGCCACTGTCCTCAAATTCCCATAAACCTTGCCCGGCGGCGCGCCGAGAATCAGACTCACGACCGCTTCCCTTGCAATCCTGATGTTCTGAAACCCGCCGAGAATGTGGATCTTGGTGTCGGCCAACACAACCCTCGTCTTACTTGTGTTCTCGATCGCAAACTTCGTCTTCCCATCCTTGCCAGCTATCCGCCCGATCGCCCGGCCCAGGTGCTCGCCCTGCAGGGTTTTGACATCCTTGATCTCAAATGTCTCAATGTACAGATCGTCTAGCCGCAGCAGCGCAATGGCATCGTCGACATCAAAACCCAAGGTAAATGCCTTGACAAAGTCCTCGCCTTTCTGCAGTGCACCGGCGTCGGTGGTGAATTTCGAGGTGCGCAGCTCCACAGCCTTCGACTTGATGTTCATGCGCACCTGGAGTTTCAGGTGCTCGACCAGAGGGGGGTAGATCTTGGACCAGGAGTTCTTGAGCGGAGACATGCGGTGTGGTGGGATGGGGACCTTGCGAGACTGGATTCGGATTGCTGTGTCTGAGACGGAGGATAGGGAGGGGCCGGCAGGGAGGAAACGCGGGCGGCCTTCTTCGTCTATTTCCATGGATGAGTCCAGTTCCGACGGTCTCTGTGAAGGCGAGGTTTGTTGTAGTTGAGGCTCTGTTATGATGTCGAGGTCTTGTTCTTCCTCGTGTGTGGTAGTGGGCAGGGGGATGTTGTGCGGTTCTGAGTTTGCAAGGGCGGCCGGAGCGCGCTGCGGCGCTGTTGGAGCAGGCATGGTGTCTCCTATTGCTTTTGCTGATGTATTCTTTCTCTTGAGGGCCTGATGGTTGTGTTGGGCGGTGGTGAACTGATCAGCAGAGAAATTTCTCCGCAGTGTGGAAAAATGGATGTGGACGTGCACCTCGCTCTCCGCACCAGCGCCGTGCAAGTTTGCAGTTGCATCATCTTGCACATGCTTTTGTCTTGTCACGACATCACTGTCACAGAGGCCTCCTCACCTTCCATATCCCTCTCGAGCAACATGTCGCATCAATCATGACGGACGCCTTGTTTCGGGGCATATGTGATGTCTCGGGAATCGCTGCCATCGCGCCACGAGCGACACGAGTTGTCCAGCGCCGCACACCCTGCGTCGACCGAAGCTTCAGATACCATGTTCCGAGACGGATATCAACCATCAACCCTCCCGAAAACACCTTCGGTCACCGAGGACAGTCCGTAGGGCTTTCCTCACGGCCCAGGGCATGCCAGCATCAGAGTTGGCTCCAACGACCTGACCTGCCGCGATGGAGGGGAATTCCCTCACGACCGAATTCTCTTGCCGTCCGAAATATTTACACCCGCAATCCCGGGGCTTTAGGGCTTCGACGACACCATGGAGAGCTTGCAACCCGTCTAACCGGTCGGTTCATTTCCCTACAGCGTCGAGATCTTCATGCCGCTCGAGCTCTCGGCGAGAAATCAGACAAGGAAAGAGATGGGCATTACAGACAAGATGCCGCAGGAAATGCATCGGAACCGGCGGCAGGAGAAAATCCTCCGAAGGCTGGTCCAGGACAGCAACAACACGGACAATCAAGCAGCTTCTATGATAGACTGCACATGCCGCAATTCCACCGCCCAACAAAGCAAGAACTTCTGGCAGCCGCTACGGGTTTCTGGTCCAGACTCAAAGTCCACTTCAAATGGTTCACCATTAAGAGCAGCCGGCCGTTCAACATGGACGAGATTGTCGGCTTCATCTCCTGGATTGCGCTGGGTCATGTCATCTGGTTCGTCATTGGTACAACCACGTTTGTCTCTTTGGCCATTCTAGCCATCAATACCGTCTTCGCGCAAGAGACCCTGGCTGGTTGGATTGGGAACTATCTGACCAAATCCTCGGGCTTGCACGTCGTCTTTGAGTCCGCCATTGTACCCAAATGGGGTGACGGCGTCATCACGTTCAAGAATGTCTTTGTCTCCCGACGACCGGGTCGAACCAAGTCAAACGTGTCCAAAGGTTCGCCAGAGGCAGCTGCACAGGCGTCATCCACCGAAGACCCCGTCCCCCCCGAAGAGCAGAATTATACCCAATTCGACATCACCATTGGGGAGATTAATGTGACCTTGTCGTTCAACAAATGGTGGAATTCGAAAGGTCCCTTGCAGAACGTCGAGGTCAAGCACGTGCGAGGCGTGGTCGATCGAACCCATGTCTTCGCGACGGGTGAGCAGATCGATCCGAAATCATACCGACACGAGCACAACCCTGGGGACTTTGAGATTGAGTCCTTCAAGATTGAGGATCTACTTTTGACTGTGCTTCAACCTGAGGGTTTCAGGCCCTTCCCCGTCAGCATCTACACCGCAGACTTGCCCCGACTGCGGAAACAGTGGCTATTCTACGACTTCCTCTGTGCCAACAGCATTACCGGAGAATTTGACAAGTCCCTGTTCACGATCCATCCTCGCCAGACACATTCCTATACTGGCGTTCAACTCAACGATCCCGAAAATCCCTCCAATGAACCTTGGAAGAAGCAGTCTCGCATTCGCATTGACGGGATCAACATTGATCACATAAATCGGGGGGCAACCGGACCTCTGTCCTGGATACACGAAGGCAATGTCGATATCGTGGCCGACATCATGATCCCCAACGACAGCGATGACTCGGTCATTAAAGTCATGACTGATTTCTACGAGCGCATGGAAGCCACTCTTACGTCCAAGAAACATCTCGAGCAACAGCATCTCGATGAGTATGCCTCCGGGGATGAACCTGTGGCCGTTGGTGGGGTAGTCGTACCTTCGCCGGGCGCTCAAGCCGTGAGAGAAGAGGACAAGCGCTTCCTCGTCATGGATTTGCGAGTCCACCTCAACGATGTCCGCGCCGTGGTACCGCTCTTCACTCGTGACCTGTCCTACATCAACAACGCACTCATCCGACCCATTGTCGCCTATATCAATTCGCGACGCACATTCATCCCTATCAACTGTAGGGTCGTCAAGCGGCTGTCAGATTTTGACGGTAGTTGGACAGTCTTTGACTCTGGCTTGATGGACGACTTGTCGGCCGAAGTGTACGATGCCTTTGCACGGGATGTCACGGACGAGCAGGCGCGGTTGCGACGGTTCAAAAAGGTTGGGCTCTGGAGTTTGCAGCTTGCGGTGCAAGCGATTTTCTTGGTGAGTTTGGAGCACGCTTGACATGGTCTACACCGTCTTTCTCCAGTTCTGCTAACAAACTTGGCAGGGCATGGCAGGGAATATCGCATAATTTCGAGACGACCCTGACGACATTCCACTCCTTATCGCGTGATTTAAATAACATGCGGTGTACAAAAGTAATGACTGCACTAAGAGCTGGAGAAAGGGGTTCACCGGGCGGTCACAAATGTCTGCATCGGCGTCCGGGAACAGATAGCAATGTACATAGGAAAAGGTCCTTGATTCTCTTTACGGTATGCTAAATTCTGTCCACCCATAGCAGTGACCTCTCGACTGGCAGGAATCAACCAGCCTCATCCAGGGAAACTCAAAGCCCACGCGGTTCTTACACAGCACACGCACGCACAACCCTTGTTTCTGATTGCGATTCGTCCTGGCAGCCCTAGATACCGCTACTAACACTTCATGCTCATCACGACGCTGTAACCGTTCTCCCAGCAGTCTGTGTCACCGTCTTGCTACTCACTCCCACGACTATGGAGAATTAACCGCTCGGATCGAAGAGGGGATGGGCTCACCACTACCAAAGAGGTCAGTCCGGCCGTTGGTCTCCGGATGGCATAGATATCACCGTCCCGCTCACTGCGGTTAACAAGCCTGGTTGTCTCCCGATCGAGGCTGGATTTTGTTTTAAAGGCTGATTCGGGGAGACCTCAATGTTAAAAACCTCGCATTTACTTCTGGTCGCTGATCTCATTTATCCGAAGACGAGCTTATCCAAGTTCTTGGACCGCCGGAGTGGAGGATCTGATTCCATTAGATGGTGGATCTCTCGGCGATAGGATCCCCAGCCAGCTAGTGAAGTCGGCGGATTGGGCTGGCTGGCCAGATGACGAAGATGAGGAAGACGAAACAACACCATGGTCTGGTGGCGACGCCGAGGTCATTTAGGATATATGTAAAAATGCTGTGCACCACGGCTAAACGCCGGAACTTTTGCTACCTATGCTCGTGGCCCTTCCCATCTTACATCCAGCAGCTTGTTGCTGCCCCATCTCTGGTTGGTTCTCGAAGAAGCCGTCCTGTGGTATGTATCAACTAGCTGGCAAGATACATCTCCAGCACACAGGTGATAACCGATCCGATTGAGAATGGCCCGAGTCGCACAGCTGCCGTCCAGTTACATTCTTACGCTGAATTCAGAATCTGGAGTTCGATTGACCGGACTTTGAAGTTTCCTTCACCAACGCCGAGCTCTCCAATTTCAGCACTCGATCATATTTGCTGATGGTCCTTTGATCATTCGACTTTGCAGCCTCTGTTTGGCGAGAGCCAGCGACGCAACCATCCGGTTCTTCCCGGTTGATCACAAACCACCTCCAACGGTTGCAGGAATGTGCTCCAAAAGGACATATGAGGTCAGCCGTTGCCACCGGGTCATCAACAAATCTAACTTACCAAGAGCAGAACGCACTGAAGCTCCTCAAGACCAGGAGGAGGGACGGAAGGCCCAGACATACCGCCGATGCCATTCCCAGGCTTCACTCCACCGGCGACACATTCGCTGAAGCTCGCTCTTCCTACAGGGGGACACCGAGCATAACAGGCATGAGGGACTGGCTCCAAAAGATAGGCTACACGGTATGCCGTCAAGGTTCCTCCTATTCGGGAATGATAATATTAATATTAACAAAATCAAAAGGACGCTGACGTAGCAGCCTTGAACATCATACACGTCGCTGGCACAAAAGGCAAAGGGAGTACTTGTGCGTTTGCTCGATCTCTTCTACAAGAACGGGGCAAACGTACAGGGTTCCCGCATAAAATCGGTCTCTACACTTCTCCTGATCTCACATGCATTCGAGAGCGGATCCAAATTGACGGACAACCTATCTCAGAGGATTTGTTCACCAAGTACTTTTTCGAGATCTGGGACCCGTTGTTCTCACAGCAGGATGGCATCGCTACCGATGACACCAAAAAGCCCCGGTTCCTGCAATTCATGGCACTGCTGGCCATTCACACTTTTCGTCAGGAGGGAACCCAAGCAACTATCTTCGAGACTCATCATGGGGGGGAATATGATGCTACCAACATTGTTTCTGCACCAGTAGTGACTGCAATTACCTCCATCGGATTAGATCATCTGGCACAACTCGGGCCTGAGATCGAGGATGTAGCTTGGCATAAGGCGGGGATCTTCAAGACTGGATCTCCTGCTTTCTCCGCCTCGCAACTGCCGGCCGTGGAAGCTGTGTTGCGATCTCGGGCCGCTGAAAAGAGCGTTCCGTTTGAGGTCGTCCCCGTCGATCGTTCTCTGCCTCGCCATGCAAATGCGTTGCGTCCGCAGGTGCAGCGAATCAATTGTTCCTTGGCGATTGCGCTCGTTAACGCATTTCTCTCCGCCAAGAGCCCTTTCGACAACAAGAAGCTCAGTGACGAAGACATCGAAAGAGGTATTGAGAACTTCTCATGGCCTGGCCGATTCGAGATTATCAAAACCCCCAGATGCACTTGGTATCTCGATGGGGCTCATAACGAGTTGAGCATATGGCAAGCGGTTGAGTGGTTCGCTGAGATGACAACGAGTCCTTCTGTCCGTGATGGTTGCCAACAAGATTCTCCGCGTATGGTTATATTCTCACAAGTGTCGGAAGAGCGAGATGGACGGTCGCTGTTGAGAGCCTTGGCGACGGCACTTGAGCGCAATGAGATACGATCTCCCGAAATGGTGTTTACAACGTACCAAGAACGACGTGACGGAAAAGTGCGATTTGGTAAGTCAAATGCCGGGCCTGGGTCCTTGGGACATACTGACAAGAAATAGATAAGACATTGAAAGCTCCGGACATTTCACTGGCAGACCTCCCAAAACAATACTGTAGCCTCTGGGAATCAATCCAGCCCGCTGCAAGTACCAGGTTTGTCCCTTCGATCGAAGAAGCGCTAGAGTTGGCAGACAGAGTCAGCTTTCAGCGAGGGAGCTTGCAAGTGTTGGTGACGGGTAGCTTGCACCTGGTGGGTGGCGCGCTTCACTTGCTGCGCGATGGAAAACTGACGCCCACTAATTCCTGATGCCATGCAAGTACCAATGTAGGAGGATGAATCATGCAATTCCGCGTTGGTACACACATTAAGCCGCCATTCCAGCAGATCCTGTTGGTGTGTCACAACAGTTCATGTGAATATCGACCTTACAGGGAAGTTGAGGATTGAATAGAGCAGTGTTCTGTCTGATGGGTACCAAGCCAGGTAATACATGGACTCCTCAACCCCCACAGGTCAGCAGGTATACGATTTTCTAATCGCCCGAGGATGCACTCCAGTGCTCAAGGTACACTGCGAGAGTCTCAGCACAACTCGAAAGGGTGGCCGTCGGGGCGTCTATTGCAAGCGCAGGGGGTCAAACTTGCACAAGCAACCGTCATCTGAGCCACCCAGCTCCATTCCCGTCCTGGGCGGTGATCTGCTTCTTGTGGAATGCTCTGGCCATTGTTGGAGCGGACAGGTTCAGGTCAGTCCGAGAAGCTCCAGTCTGCGCCAAGGCATTGGACGTTTAACTCTCTACCTCGTACCGAGTACCACTGGCAAATAAAGGCAACAAGGCCTAGATTTCTTGGCATTGACCGCCAAGACTTTATAGGGGCAACCGCGAGTTGCGCGGTGCCTGGTCAACGCAGGGAAAGCATCCTCTCACCTTATTGTGAGACTCTGCTGTTGGCGCTGAAACAGCGGTGGCGCAAAGTGTCGGCTTGCCGCCCGACCAACCAGAAATACACCGACTAAGGAGTCCGTCGTGATAGTGGAAAGAAGGTAAGCCCAATCGCCCGCTTCTAAGGGGGTGATGCCCAGTACATCTAGAACACACGTCCATGTCTCTGTTGCCGCAGCCCGCTCGCAATCTGTATCTCTTGAAAATGTTACCTATTTTCTTGAACTGCTGACCAGAAGCGTCCTCGAGACCTTCCGTTCAAAGCTTCCTCGACTGCTGTGTATGACAGAATCCACAAGAATCTAGCCATGGATTGTTTACTTCTGCCCAAAAGCACAACTGAAAATGCGGCGCCAATACTCCCCAGGATCCCACTCGTGGCCGAGCAAAGATGGGATGCAGGACCATTTCTAGAATACCCTCTGAGGAGAGGATTTAAATCCATGTACGACGGCGCCGGCGGAACCACAGAGCATCCCTGGGAAATTTCTCCCGCAGCAGCTCAACTGTCAACCAAAGCCTGGGAGGCATTCTTCCAGGAATGGCTCTTCTTCGGACTGATCATTGAATCACTGGGCGGCAATTCCGATCCACTGAGTTCATCCCCTTCGCCCAGGGCGCCGGAGCACAACGACGAGTCTGCTGAAGAAAATTCGGCGCTGCGGGATCGTCAAGCCATTGTTGATCGTGTCTACCGGGACTTCGTCTACCAGGCAGACGCTTTGTCCTACATCACGACGAGGACTTTCCTGCTGGACCTCCAAAACTCATGGTCAATCTCATTGTTATCGTTCCATCCTACACGAAACCGCCTCGCAGTTCGTTGCAAACGGATGCGTTTGTGCTTGCGACAAGCGAACTACTTCTATACCCATCTGCCAGCAGACTTCCGGTCCGATATCAAGTTCTCCATCGGAGCAGTTGCCGAAACCATCGCTCATGCGATGCAGCCTGTTTGCTATTGGTTGAAGCTGGATGAGATCTGCCCAAATGAATGGGGAGCTGGCTACTATGCGGACAAGGACGTTTTGTCGAGGATGGTGGACAATGGATGGTGTAAGAGTCACATGGACAGAACTACACACAGCTTCAAGTATTTGCAAACCTTGCACTACATGTCCTACTTGGACAAGAGGATGTCGGCGAAGAGCCACACCGAATGTGATCAGGCCGAATGCGTGACTGACAAAATAGCTGCGACCAGCGGAATTCAGGGTCACTGGACAGATGGATGTTCATGGGAAACGGTAGCTGTTAACCATGAAGATCTTGTGAGCGCGCTGAGGACGAAGGATACTGTCCCGTTGCTACGAATCAGACGAGGTGGACGAGCAGTTGAATCCACCGAGGGTGCAACCGATGCCAGCTTGGAAGAAAAGGAACTGACGATCCAAGTTGTGAGGTCAACAACCTCCACTCCATATATAGCAATCTCCCATGTGAGTTCATCCTTCCGTGGCAATAATCCAAGGCTAACGAGGATAGATCTGGGCCGATGGTCTCGCGAACAAGGAAGCAAACTCGCTCAACGCCTGCAAGCTCCGTGAATTGCACGACGTGGTCCAAGCCCTGCCCATGTCAGCAACAACTCCAGACTCGGCAAACAGAGATTCTTCCCCAGTCGAACGCGGAGACCAATGCCCGTTGATTTGGCTGGACACGCTGTGCTGCCCAGTGGCGCCCAAGGAGGACAAAAAGCTTGCCTTGACCAAAATCCACCAAGTGTACAAGCAGGCGAGCAGTGTTCTAGTCCTCGAATCCTCGCTCCGGTCGTACTCGACAGCGTCTATGGACACTCTGGAAGTCTTGGCCAGGATATTCACGTCGAGATGGCTCAGAAGGCTGTGGACGTTGGAGGAAGGCGCCCTGGCCAAGCGTCTGTGGTTTCAATTTGCCGACAGGGCGGTTTCTCTCACGGAGCTCAAAGCCAAGATGGAGACGATCTGGCCAAACGACTTGCAGCAGAAGATTATCTTCTTCGACACCCGGCACGAAATCGACCGGGTCGAACAGTTCTTCCAGACCAAAGGTTACGATGGAAGTGGCCCTAACCTCAGGATTTTGGATGAGGCGCTCTTGCATCGTGGAGTCTCGAATGCGTCCGACGAGCCAATCTGCATCGGAACACTGCTGAACCTGCCAGCCAAGGCGATCCTAGCCCCTGGAGACGATATATTAGAAGCTCTGCGAAAGAATAATCATGGTGGCGAGGAAGATCGGCTCCAGCTCAAACTCCGTGACGTGCGAATGAAGGTGGTGTGGAAGCTGCTTGCCGAGAAATTCAAGTCGTTACCAGCACAGATTATTTTCTTCGAGGAGCCACGAATCGACGCCCCGGGTTTCAGATGGGCACCTCGATCGTTCCTTCAAGCCGAAAATGTGTACCTCGGTCCGGCGTCGAGGAAGCTGAGATGGGATGACAAGAAGCCGGGCATTCTCACCGACACAGGGTTGCAGGTCAGCTATCCTGGATTTCGACTTGATCTGGCGCAGTACAACGACGGGAAGCCGAGACATCCTTGGAAAGGCTGCAGGCGAATTCCTGAGAATGGGATCCTCTTTCGCGACTCATCGAGTGGAGAGTGGTACTCTGTTAGTACCAAAGCGCGGGCGATGGAGCTGCGACATGGTTCGGCCATGCAGAACCGCTCGGAATTTCCGCTCCACGACTTCCTGCACCACAACAGCAAACCCCAAGGTCGACCGATCGAAGTTTTCCTCCTCGTGCCCGAAATCGACCAGGGTGAAACGCCGCATGCCCAAAAGAACGCCGTCGATGGAATCCTGATGACGGGAACCTTCCAAGAGCCTTCGACACTGACGTGGCTTCTCTCCTTACTTCCATTTGGAGCCGCCAACAGCAGACGGAGGACCATCCTGGCCAAAAGCCAATACCAGGTGGTCGTCGGTGCTCTCCCCACCGCTCTGTCGACGCTGTACAACACTACAGAGCAGCTGGCTTTGAGGCTCCGAGGAGAGGAAGTGACGGACCGGTTACTGGCCCTCTCGCATCTCGGAGTCGAAAACGACGAGTACAGAGTGGTGTTGCGGGAACTCGAGCAGAGAATGAAAGACATGATGAGAGAAGTGCTCAACGGAGACGAACCGCTGAGGATCGGGATGAGAAACACCTGGGGTGATGACATTGATGAGTACTTGTGGGTGTCCATTGCAGACTGGTTCAATCATGCATTTCTCGGGACGAGGCTCGGGGACGATCAGATGTGGATCGTCGATTGATGCGCCCCAGAGCCGCAGAATGATGGACACTTGGCCTATACAGAGCATCTGGGGATGTGTCACGTACCACCAATCCTAGAAATAAGGCGATATGTGCAAGACACGGGGCCTTCAAGTCACAATGTCCGAACTTCCTGGCTCTTCTCGGGATCAGTAACATCCCTGGCTTGCAATAGATAGACCCCCACGCAGTCTATCGCTCCGGAGCAGACATATCCGTCCATATCTGCAGAAGTAGCCAGAGCGGGCGAATCGACTCAACAGCCGGCCGTTTACTACTAGGAGGGGAGACCCCCGTAGCAGCCTGATCGAAATCTGTGCCGAAGAAGTCATTGATCCATGGAGAGGAAGAAGGGGCCCTGAAGTGGGATTGACCAGGGTGAGCACCCACCCTACACAGTCATTACATACTGTACCGAGGAGGGAAAGCCAGCTGAGAGGGAGGTGAAGTCGATCGAGGCACTGGCTGCTACAGCAATCTCAGGTCACGCTCATGTGGAAAAGTGGCGCCAGCTCAGCCGCGGCGGGTCAACCTGTATGTATTAGATTGGCATTTCCACAGGTATGTACCTCGTTCGCCCAAGATCAGAACGGCATTCATGTCACGGCCGAGGAAGGGGTCTTAATCCCTGCCGTGGAAATAATTACTGCGGCGAAAGATCAAGGAGTCCAAGAATGGCATCCCATTGCGACCAAGCAACCAAACGTCAACCTATTGGGGCAGCTCCAAATGCCTGCCTTTTTCTGCCGAGCTCATCCGTATCCTCCAGCGACGATTTCGAAGGACCTCAAAACTCGTGTTCGTTCCGTGCAAGCTCCTTTGCTCGGGGATCCACCGTTCTCTTTGCATTTGCATCTGCTTCCGCCCTGTCCCGCTCCGTCCCATGTAAAGACATGAGATAAGCAAGCCATAAGCTCAAAGGACCATGGGTCTTTCTGCTCTGAGGACAATCGGCTTCTTCGCGACGACGGCACAGCTCTTCTGCTGCAATCGCGGCGTCCACGTCCCTCGCCCTCCACATCAGCATCCCTTGGCCGTCGTCTCCTCCTTTGCTTTCCTCTTGCGCGTCCTCTTCCCTTTGGCTGCGTCCTTGATCGCCAACCCGTGGATGAGCTCTTCCTTCTGGGCCAACGTCGTCTGGGCCTCGGCGAATTTCTTCTGCAACCTTGTCGACACTTCCCAGTTGAAGTGTGGGTGGTTCACCATCACGTGCTGGAACACCGGGTCATGCTGGTACGTGTCAAAGCCATTGGCGGCCTCGTCGGCGAGGATATCCCACACTTTTGCGTCGTTCGTCCGGGAGAGCGTGACGGGTGGGTTTGAGCTCGATGGCACGGCCGGGGCGGCAGCCGCCACCGGCAGCGCCTTGGTATCGGGATCAAGCCGATTACCGTCTTCGACGGCATTGCCGTTTGCATTACAATCGTCATCGTGATTCCTCTCGCCACCCTCCGCGCTCTTCTCGACCGCACAGCCCTTCTGGACGCCGAACAGCCCGGCCAGCAACGGCATGAAATAGGTCCTTTCAAAGTCGAGCTCCGTGAGCATGATTTCGATCTCGAGCGCCGCCTTGTCCTTCAGCTCCGTGATCCCGTACTTGCTCGCCAAGAGGTACATGGCCGCGTGCAGCGTGTCGGGCAGCCACTCCTTCTCCGCCGGCATGAACAGATCGTCTATCGGACTCAGCACGCCGGGCGATCCATCCGCGCTGGGTGGCCGGATGAGGCCATGCTTCATCAGTTCGTCGATCTCCATGGCGGGTGTGGGATTGTCGTCCTGGGCCGCCTCCTCGGCTAGATCACCGTATCCAGATGTGTAGACCCAGAGGATCAGATGGGCGATAACGACGGGTGATTCGGCCGTGGTCCATTCTTTCGTGGTCCCTTCCTACGCACGTGGTCAGAGACGGACACGTCAGTCATTACTGTTAAACAGTGCAGAACAGTGCAGAACAGTACAGAACAACACAAAACAGTGTCATGGATGGTCGGGCCGTCGAGTTGGGATCTCCTCTCCTCACTGAGATCAGAAACCCCTCTCATCCCCGAGCTAAAGAACCCATACGAACCTGAAAGATAGCCTCGAAGGCCTTAGATTGCCGGGCAAAGAGATGGCTGTGGACTTTCCAACTATATTCGCCGCAGAAGATCGTGAAGTCAGGGACTTGCTCCTTCCTGAGCGCCATTTTGAAGCTGTGAGGGTGTCGCGTTATAAATTAGTCCTCAAACCGAAAGAGAGGAAAAGGGGCGAAGGGGCACCATGTTCGGGAGACAAACGTTTCGATCTCGCTTGTGATTTGTGATGGCGACATTGTTACGTAGAGCTGAAGAATCAAGACCGTATCACCAGCGTAGGTGGCCTCTACCGGTGCTGAAAGACAAAATATGAAGGGGAGAGCTAAACGCTGAGATGCAAAAGATGGAAGGAAAGTATGAGGTGAGGGAGAAGAGATGGAGGTTTTGAGGGTTTAGATCGGTGAGGGAGAAGTTTGTCATGAAAACTGTGGCTGCCAGGATCACATAGGAGCTCAGGCACATGTGAAATGATAAATGTTATATGAAAACATCAAGTGAAAGGAGGCCAAGGTAAGAGTGAGGGCAGAGGATCCTCGCGCCAGGTGAGAGACAGTATGAACATAACGCTAACCAATATCCAGATCCAAGCTACGAACGTGTGACAAGTCATTCGTCTTCACAAGCAGGGGAAGCTCAAGGTTTAGACGGGGTAACCGAAGCCGCAGGGAGTCCAGGGCCATGTGCACACACCTCTAGTCTGCCGTTCCTCGATCTCAAAGATAGACAGGTCTGAAATAGGTATGTTATGGATGGATCGTAGTCGTCGCCGGGCGAGCATCAACCGAAGCTGAGCTTGCCCCGGGCAACTACAACCTGATCCTTTTCTCTCGCGCGTCGGATTGCTCTATGGCATCTCTGACTTGTGATCTCCGACCATGGGAGTGATTGTGGCCGTAGACGTACGTGCTCTGTTCTGAGTCGCGCTGCTTGGGAAGTGCCCACGGAATGCCTCCAGTCGGGTCTCGTTATAAAAGGATTTATTGGGGTATCATTGGAAGAGTGGAATAAATATACACTGTTGATGGCACTTACTGGTGACAATGTCTAGCTCTCTGCCGACATTTTGAGACTCTTCAGTTGCCACTGCTCCTGGTCTTGCTCGACCCAGTCCTTCTTTTCTCCAAGCACGCACACAGACTTCAGATCAGACGGGAGGTCGATGAGGTATTTCTGAGCGACTCTCTGGACGTCATCTTTCGTGACTCCGAGCAAGCGCTCCCTCATCTGTTGATCCATCTCTTCCGTGATGCCGTACATGAATTCTTTGCTCGCTTCACTGCTGACGCTCCTGGGAGCGTCGATGCCTTGAAAAATGCCGAGCTTGCTTTCCTCGAGTTCTCGAGCGCTCCAGTCCTTGTCACGAGCATATATTCCAGCGCGGTTGAAGACATTCAGGGAGTTCCGAGGATTGGGATCTCGGTATGAAGACATGGTGAACAGGCCGCTGATGGGACTCGCACTAGCTGATGCACCGTAAGCACCGCCCTTTTCTCTGACTTCAGGATGCAAGAAGTTATGAACAAGAAGCTGGCCGAGCACGGTGAGCGGTGCTTTGTCTGGTGAGCTGTATGGCGCCGTTTGTAAGCAAGTTCCCGTGTAAGAGACCTGGAAAGGCAAGCTGAAGAATGCTCGCCTCGAAAGCGAAGAACCCGCAACGGCGTCCGAGGCTGTGGAGTTTGCCAACGATGGCTGCTTTTGTGGCAATTGCGCTAGAAAGTCCTCAATGAGGCTCTGGTTCGTCTTGACCGACTTTGGCTCGCAGACGACGCGCATCGACAGATTCGAGGAATTGGCGACCGCTATCGACTGGATAGTCTTTAGCTTCTGGACTACCTGCTCAAGGCTGTGCGGATCACGCCGAGCTGCATCCAGTATCTTCGCCGTGGACTCAATTTGGGATAGTCCGGAGAGCTGATCCTGTATCCTTCCTCTCTGTGTCAACGCGGCTGAAGCACTTGTGATAGCAAAGTGATGCCCACTCTCTGCAACCGTGTCCAGAGCACCAGAAGATCTGGCCTCTAGCAGCTCACGAATTGAAGCAACAGCCTTTGGGCTGGAGAAATCGACCTCCAGGAGGAGGGTTCGCATGAGGTCCAACATAGCAGGGACATTCCTGTCTAGGGCATAGCCATCAATAAGGAGGCCTTCATGATAATTGTCCAGGCTCCAAGGCTCCGGCGCGACAAATGACGAGACAGAGATGCCACCAGTCCTCAGCAGTATCTCGGCCTCAAGGTCTCCTACTGACTTTGTCTTAGTGCCCAGTCGCATGAGTGAGTCGGTGAATAGAGGCATCAGAAGCCTCAACCCCTCCGGCAAGTCCGTAAGCAAATGTTTTGCCTGGAAGTATGTGATGCCGTTCGTCTCCGTCTCCCGCCACAGGACATCCACATCGCCGACCTTAGAGTGGTACCTCGGCTTCGTCTCTTTTTCTCGGGCAATATCACTGACTCGGAGGGTTGGAAGGGTGTCCAAGTTTTTGTGTTGAGCCGATTCTTGCTCTTCAAGAAGCTCGAGTTCTTGTTGTCCGAGTTCGGAGAGTGATGCTTCAGGCGAGCTAGCGGATTTCTTGATGTTCTCCAGAATGTTCTTTCTTCGCTCTTCCTCTCGGCTTTCAAGGGCGGCGCCGTATGTTTCGTCTGGTCTCATGGTAAATTGCATGCTGTTGTCGGTCAAGAGGTACTTCTCGACCAACCGCTCGAGATACTTCTCTTCGGCCATTTGTTGCTTGAAGGTATCGATGATCTGGTTCCAAGCCAGACCGTCCATGGGGTTGACGCCATTAAACCACCCAGCAAGACTCTTCTCCAGGAGACCCATACCGAAGTTGGCAGTCTTGTGCTTCAAGGTAAGTTCTAGTTGATGCATGTAGCCGTCGATCTTGTGCTGTTGAAAAGCTTCATGAGCTTTGTCTCGCAGGATTGTCTGGATAGTCTCTTTCAACCCGGCAACGTCATCGGCCTTCATGCCGTCTAGGCCAATTGATAGCATTCCCACTGCTGCAGAGCTATCATAGCCAGAATTCGGACTGAAGGTGGTTCCCAAACCTGACTCAATCAATCCTTGGTATAGAGGCGAGCCGTACCCACTCATGAGCAAGGACGTCATTATGCTGACAGAGAACGATTCTACAATGTCTGCAGAAGAACAGCCCATCCAGGTGATTGAAGACTTGAATTGCCGGTCGGGAGGCTGCATTGTATCAACTGGACCCGAAACCTCGAATGAGAGTGACCCGTCAGAAAAGCTAATGGGCATCTTGATGTCAGAGTCCGGGGCTGCCTTCTCGAATTGGGATATGGCTTCATCGACATGCTGAAGGTGCTCGGCCAGACTGAGGCTGCCGTACGAGAATATCTTAGCATTACTGGGATGATAGTGCGTCCGGGAAAAGTCGACCAGTTGTTCATGGGTGAGCTGGGTCATGACTTCGGGATCTCCACCTGAGTTATGCAGCGAAGGAAAAAGATGTTCCCTGAATCTGATGTAGAAAAGGTAGCTCGCATCCGACATCTGGCCCTTCATCTCGTTGTAGACGACGCCCTTGAACTTCACATTATCTTCTGTTGCCGGCTCTCGAGGATCCTCAGGACCAAGCCGCCATCCTTCCTGCAGAAAATCTGAGCGCTTCAGCAGTGGGTGCAGAGTCGCATCGAGGTAGACGGACGACAGGTTGCGGAAATCCTGGAGGTTCGTCGTCGCGAAGGGGTAGGACGTGTAGTCGGAGGAGGTAAATGCGTTCATGAAGTTTGCCAGAGACCGGGGCATCATCTTGAAGAACGGATCCCGTACGGGGTATTTCTGGCTCCCGCATAGCGTGACATGCTCGAGGATGTGTGGCAAGCCTGTCCGATCGGTAGGGTTTGTCTTGAAATTGATGGCGAAGACATTGTTCTTGTCGTCTCGGGCCACATGCAGATACTCTGCCCCGGTCTTGTCGTGCTCCAACCGCAACGCTGTCAAATGCAGCTCCGGGACATGTTTGATCTGTTTCAGTGTAAAGCCATGGATGCCTTCTCCAGGCTTCGGGTAGGCCTCCAGATCTGTCACCGATGCATATCCCCGTCTAGGTAGATGTGGCCTGGCGCAGCGTCGAAAGCCATGCCTGAGCATCTCAGGTTGGCTGTGTTCGTAGACTCAAACCGATACAGACAAGGTCTTGGGAGGGCGAGAGGATCTACGGTCGCGGGGGAGATGCTGGGGAGAGGTCGACTTCTTTGCCAGTAATTTGGTTGATCTTACGGAGTGAAGAAGGAAATGTTGGAAGGCAACGAGGGAAATACCGCGGGTCACGTGCCGGTCCCAATCCTGGCTTGTGCGGTCGCGTTGGTCAAGCGGTAATAGATGTCTGGGTTTGGATATACTGCGTGGCTATATACACAGAATAAAACTCCTATTCACCAAGCGCACCCGTCTTGGACTGTGGTTGACTTCCAAGTGTTCGTCGTCCCTTTTGCTGCACGGCGCATTTGCTTGGCCGTCGTAAAGAGGGAAATCCCAGATCTGCGCGGCACATCGTCCATTTCAGACCTACCTCGATCGACTCTTTTCAGCCCTTCTCGACTTCCCAGTCTTTCCACGTCCCACCGGCAACCACGGCGCACAGAGGGTCGAGAAGACTGTAGAACCAGGAGCTACATCTCTCGGATTTCACGTGCGATTGCGGCCAATTGCCATCTGACACCACGGCAAAGGCCCTTGCGCGGATGGTCACGCCGAAAACCACAACCTCGGGAAATAGTTTCGCAGAACACTGCTTGGATCTGAAATTTGCGCGAGTGCCAAAGGTTGAAGAATCTGGATTCTGTTCATATGGCCACCACTGCACTCAGCCCTAGTTCGCAAACCACAAATGGCGACTCCCACGATCTACCCCCGCCTGCCCCCGCTGCGAAGAAAGGCAAGGCTAAAAAGGACAAGCAGCTCAGCGCGGAGGAAAACGCAAAGCTAGTCCAGCAGCGATTATCGCAACTGGAGCAGGAGAAGGCTGGCGAGAAGACCCAGCAAGCCGAGATCGATCGGGAAGTGAAAAAGGCCATCCGAGACATCAACGAGTTGATCAGTGGCGTTGAGCCCTTGAAGGGCATCGACATGATCAAGCAGAAGTACGAGGAGCTCCTGGCGGAAATGAAAAAGACGGAGCGCGAACACGTCAAGGCCAAAAAGAGCCGGGATCAGTACCAGAAGGACGCCGAGAAGTCCAAGTCGGAGAACAACAAGACCGCCACCATGAAGGACAAGTTGGAGAAGTTGTGCCGGGAACTGACAAAGGAGAATAAGAAGCTCAAAGACGACAACAAGAAGCTGGAAGAGACCGAAAAGCAGGCTCGAGAAACCATCAACGAAAGGCTGGACCAAATGCTGTACGACGTGCAAGAGGCTATGGACCAGAAGAACACGACGCACTCGGAGAATTTGCACCTCGAGCTGGACGAATTGTTAGTGCACCCCTTCCTTGCCAATCCGATCGAACTGACCCTCCTCACAGGTTCAAGACTCGGTGCAAGGTATTAGCAGATCAGGCTGAAATCCGAGAAATGCATTTCAAGGCCATACTTCGTCACAAGGATGCAGAAATCGCGCACCTGCAAGCCAAGCATGAAGTCGAGCGACGGAGGGCAGATGCAGAAGCGGCCCGTTGTCGAACGCTCACGAATCAAGTCTCGACCTTCTCGCACACAGAGGCCGAGCTGAGGAGTCAATTGAATATATACGTGGAAAAATTCAAGCAGGTGAGCCTATTTCCCGCAAAACGCATTTGTCGATATCACAAGCTGAAATTCTTGAACTCACCATGCAGCAGGTGGAAGACACCCTCAATAACAGCAACGAGCTCTTCCTCACGTTCCGTAAGGAGATGGAGGAGATGTCCAAGAAGACGAAACGGCTGGAGAAGGACAACCTCACCCTCACGCGCAAGCACGACCAGACTAACCGGAATATTCTGGAAATGGCCGAAGAGCGCACGAGGGACAAAGAGGACCTGGAAAGGCTGCGGAAGCAGGAGCAGCAGATGCGCAACATCATCAAGACCATGCAGGAGCAAGGCCGAGGCGGGCCGGTCCAGCAAGACCTGGTGGACGAGGAGGGCACGGAAAGCGAATATGACGAAGAATACGAGGACGACGAGGACGACGAGGCCAGCTACGAGGCTGAAGAAGAGTTGGCCGCGGAAATCGCAAAGCCCGTGTTTGGCCCGGTGCCTCCACCGGACATGGTCGCCACAAAGGCCAACGGGCAGAAAGCGGCGGCGAATGCTCTCGTCAATGGTATCAAGCATTAGAGGCGTCCCAACTCACCGGTTCACGCAGTCACCTGTGCTTTTTGGATATTACCACGCCTGTGTTGTTGCACGCATCCGCCAAAGGGCTGAATGGGCAGCGTCTGCGCCCGAGCACGAGCGAGGCTGTACAGACTTGCCAGAGACCTTTGGGTATCCGTATTGTCCTATACATGAATCGCAAGAACACATGCTGTCCAGAGAGATTAGTGTATACCTATGTCCTATGTGCTACCAAGAGATTTTCGTCACCATGCCCATCATAGTTTACTCCGCGGCGGCGCAGCTGCATCGATATACGTCGCGCCCAAGCGTAACATGTCCACCGCCTGGGTCACCATCTCGTGCACAATCTCTCGCGCCGGTTTGATATCCTTGATGATTCCGCTGACCTGGCCCATCAGGAACGGCATGTCCACCTCAGACTCCTGGTGTTCCAGGTCGTGGGCCATGGGCACGATGCCCTTGTCAGTCAGCTCCTTGATCTTCTCCGGCTGAGCCTCCCACTTCGCAACATACTCGTTGAGGCGGACTCTCAGGGGCCGGCCCGACACGACAAGCGTGCGCAGCGTATCGGTGAAATCGGCAGTCACCACTGCTTCCTTGTGAAGTCTGCTCGCGCCGGACTCCTCTGCCGCGACGAATCTCGTGCCCACCCACACGCCCGCGGCGCCTTGCATCAGCGAACTCGCGAGGCTGCGGCCGTCGTAGATGCCGCCCGCGGCGACGACCAGCGCCGGCTCACCCGTCAGGGGAGACTTGTATTTCTTCGCGACATCGCATACCGCCGGGATGAGGATACTGTTCGCGATATCCCCCGTGTGGCCGCCCCCCTCGGTGCCCTGCGCACACACGATGTCCACCCCGGCCTTCAAGGCCTTCTCGGCGTGTTTCGGCGCACCCACCATGTTCATCACCAATACCCCCGCCTCGTGGAGTCTCTGGATCGTCCGCGCAGGAGGGACACCCACGGCGGAGACAAAGATCTTGGCCCCATTCCGGATGGTCACTTCGATCAGCTCGTCGAGTTGCCCGTGGGTGTAGTCGTGGTTTGTCTTGCGGGCAGAGCCGCCGACCTGGGGCAGGGCGAGGTCCACGCCGAAGGGGAGCGACGGGTCTGTCAAGTGAGACTTCAGTTCGTCGATGATCTGAGCGCCGCCATCGTGTCAGCATTGACGGCCCATTCAGAGCTTCTGGGCGGCCGGTGCACTGTACCTCTTGTAATTGCTTCGGTGTGTACCCCAGTCCACCGATCGTCCCAATGCCCCCTGCGTTCGAAACCGCCGCCGCCAACGGGCCACCGGACGTGCGAGCCATGCCCGCGAGCATGATGGGATATTTGATCCCCAGCAGCTTGGTCAGCGGGGTGTTAAGGGCGGGCGGCGACGACATCTTGGGAATGGACGGATCACAAAGTTTTAGCTAGGTACGAAACGAAAGCTTGCACGACTGGGAAGGGAAATGACCGGAGCGCGAATAGAAGATAGAACCAGCTCTCTTATGATTGACTCTCGAGATGGGCTTACACCGTGGCACAGTGAACAAAAAGTGTGGGGGTCGGCAATGGGAATGCATCAACCGAGGCTTTGCTCGTGTCGAGGTTAAGCGATGGCCTTCCGGTTACGATGGGATCTCAGGCATTGAGCGACGTAAACCGAGGCGTTTCGATCCTTAAGGCAGGGTATGGGGAGTGGGAGGACGAAGCGAGCTTGATGCTGCAGATATTGGTGTCACCGGCGAAGAGGAGACATGAGGACAAGCGCAGAAGAAAGTGCTGCAAGGCTTGGTGGGCACTCATTCATACGGAGGACAGTGTAACTAAATAGGCAGATGAAGGCCTGCCACGTGACTAGGGCTCACATTGGTCTGACGATGATCTTTGACTGCCTCCTCAGCTTCTGGTGTGTCTCGAATGGCCAACAGTGCATTTTGCAGGAACTCGTCATCAGCGTCTTCGAATGTACATCACGCATGCCTCCTACACGCCAGCCAGAGTCCCTATCCCCAGCGATATCCTCTCTGAAACACTCATAACACATGGAGCGGCGCTCTGACTTGACGCCGGGTATGGTAGGATCAAGCTGGTACATACCGCCGTTGTCGAGGAGATATGGGTGACTGTAGATGTTTGTCCTGGCCCTTGGAAATCAGGGAAGAACGACACCAGAAGCAAAACATCTTAGTCGTGCTCGAAAACGTTCAAATCGAGGGTATTAAAGGCGCGGCGCGAGTTGTGAGGCTAATTATTGGGAAGAAGAAGCGTCAACTCATGGCCAGTTGCCTGCCCTCTAACTTCCAGCCCGCAATTGAGGCTTCAATATCCATCAGCACCAAGCCATCCTGCCGAGGCCCGTGTATTCCGTGCCCGAAGGCCGTCGAAAGAATATGCCGGGAAGGCTGCCTGTAGGAGGAACAGGTTACACAAGGAGCAGCCCAGGCGCAAGAGGGCGTCACAGGACTGACCGGTGGCTCGGAAGTTGAGTTTGTCACTCATCCATCCGAGCTACACTGCGTCGGCTGCGCCCTGGGCGACTGAAGAGACAGTGACCATGATCGCAACCTCGAGGATCTCGTCGCCAGAGTGGTGCAGCGACACTTGTTCCAATTTCCAAGCTCCTCCTCCATCTCCTTCACTTTGGTACCTAAGGGCACCGAATCAGCCCTCGAGGCCTGTTATGGAAATGCAAACCTCGAGCTCACCGTCTTGGAACAGGTTCATAACGCTTATATCGGCCCACTCATAAACATGTCGTCCAACAATCCGACACTTACGACGGAAATGTCTTACGTACATGGGCGCACTGCTCTGCATTCAGCTTCTCACCCTGTTCAAGCAGCGGCACACCGTCTCTACGCAGGTGGTCGTAATCTCGGGGATGCCAGCCATTGTGGATCACCAGCGAGACGTTTCCAATGGCCGCCGCTGCACTGGAATATGTTCCTCCCGATACGGCTAGGATCTTGCCCTGGGAAAGGTGGTAGAGATCCACAATGTCGTCTTCCCCCTCGATGATGCGTGCATCCTGTCTGATGGGTGCAATGATCTGGCGCAACTGATCATCAGACTCCTGTGCAGGTGAGCGCTTGATGAAGACGTTGGACGTTAATCTGTGACCCAAGCACGCCTCCACCGAATGAATCGATCGTTCCAGCCTGACATTGTCGAAGTTCCACTTGCCCTCGTCGTGGTGCTTCTGAATCAAGTCGACGACATCACCCCAGCGATAGTGGACGTGCACATCTCGACGAGGAATGGGGTTGGCTTTGCCCTCAGCCAGCTTGATGGCGGCATTGCGTCGGATGGCTTCGGCCACCCACGGCCGAGTATAGTCGTCCCATTCCCAGTCTTGGTGCACTTCTTGATCTGCGTAGATGATCACATCGCATCCCTCGACATTTTGCCTGACTTCGCGTATGAATTCTTCATCGTACTTCTCGCCTTGCGACATGAGTTTGGCTTCCTCAATAAACCGCTCAACTCCCTTGCGCAGTCGAACCACGCGGTCGGGAAATGGCTCGTGCCCTCCAACCTTGGTTATGGACGTATGTAGATTGCACATGTTGTTCCAGTTTCTCTTGGACGAATCGACCCCCAAATTCAGCTCATCCATGGCGTTGTACTCGAACACGTCAAAATCAAACGTCCGCACAGGATAGAAGTCGACGCCGAGGACATGCGCCATGCGGATTCCGTCCTTGATAAAGTGCAGGGAGGACCCGAATCCTTCCTGCGGTACGCCGCCAACCTTGACGAGCACGCGTCCGGACGGTGCATTCTCCGCGCTCGAGCTCGGGGTGAGTGATTTGTCGGTGATAAATCCTTGGATTGGTTCTCGAGAACGGTAGGCACCGGCGATCAAGACAAGAATGAGGAATGCGGCCACGCCCACGGTCGTGGAGCGGCCTCTGGACCATCGCCCGGCGCCGGACATAGTGCCGTCAAGCTTGTGTTGAACCCGTCGTCAGCGTGAGGAGTTGGTGGTGGTCGAAGTATCGAGCGTTGTGACTCGCATGGAGGAGCGTCTTTGTCCGTCATCAGCCAGGACAAATATCAGGGACCTGGATCTGAATGAGAATTGCCAGATCAATCACCTCCGAGACGCTTCGAGGCAGACCCATTAATCTCCACCGTTCGATCTAACAAATGCCCCTGAGTTAGACCCGGCTTGAAAATGGAAATGCTGTCTGACACGGCATCGCGCGTGCCACGACGCGTCATTTGAGGAAGACAGTCCCGCGAGACTCCCACCTTTTCGTCGACCCTCTTCCGAAAGCCTACCCAGGCTGTCCAGTCTGAGGATCCTGGCACCGTCGGACATGACGGCAATATTTTCGCTTACATGTGGCCACCACCAGTGAGCGTCAGGGGTAAAGCATCAGCAACAGGGGGGGGGGTAGTGCGGCAGTTCCCACCCGGATGAGATTAGGAGTACGAGTAGTACGAGGAGCCCGGCGGGTACCTTGCATGTGAAAGTGTGGGCGTGATAAGGAAAGTGGAGATGACAAGAGGAAGGACGCGGCAACACCACGAACTCCGTGTGCACGCAGGACTCACGCTATTGTGAGATTATTGTGAACGTATTGCCGGCGCAGCTGAGCTTGGCTTCAGCCCGCCCGCCGCCGCCTCAACCCCTCCATCGTCAAGCCACGACCGAACCCCCTCGCTCCGCCCCGGCTTGCTACGTAGTACATACGACGACCCTGTCTTCCACCCCGTACTGGGGAATCTCACTTGTCCTATCCAAGACTCCGGTCATTGCTCGTGCATCGTGAACTTCTATGTCCGTCTATTTGCTCATAAGCCGTGTCCCGACCAGGAGGCCCTATAACACTTGGCCTTAAACGTGCCACCCGCGACAAAAGTGCTCTGTACCTTCGGTCGCCTAAGGGGGTTAATGTACATCGAATCTTCGTCCGGTCCTTTCATATCCTGTCCTCGTTCACGGATCAGGGCCCCCGCCGTCTTCAAAAGAGGTGCCTTGCTCGGTGGCCTTTTCAGCGTTGAAATATCCCGAATGTGTCCAGTCGAAGGGCACCTGCTCCTTCGCTTGGTCCCATCGGACCCACGTGGGATGCTGCCAATCTGGCTCACACTTGATGAGATCCGGTGGTGTGTCTTGCCAGTGGATCTTGCCGTACTTGCCCAGGCCCATCTCGTCTTCCGCTCGATGGACGATCTCGGTGGCGTACCCGAACTTTTTCTTGGTGCCGCGTGATTCGTCATCGTTGTAGCCGATGTTGACGCTGGGGACCACGGCAATTCGGCCATGACCGTGTTTCCAGAAGTCTTTGCAGAGGAGCGTGGGTTCGCCCATGTAGCACTCGTCCTTGTACGAGGCGCGGAAGGTGACGTTGTGCTTGAGGAGCGGTTTGGCCGTGAAGACGGCGCCGCCGTTCCAGCATGAATAGACCTGGTGGCGAGTTAGCGGGCTCGATGCCTGAGTGTTGCGTTGCCAGCCCAGCCTACCTGAAAGGGGAGTTTCGCCTCGAAGCGAGTTTTCGTATCTGGATCGTTCCAGAACAGGTTATGCTTGAATTCGAAGCTGCCACTTTGTGGAATCTCGATAAACATGTCGCCGCTCATTCCGCGGCAGATCCACGAATCGTAGAATGTGTCTCCATGGTCGACCCAGTCCATGGCGCAGGTCATATCAGCCTTTTGATACACCTATTTTAAATTGTTAGTGCCTAGAAAAATCTCATCCACCTTGCTCCACGCCGCTCGTTGCTCACCTTCTGATACACAAGTTCAAGGATGTCGTCTGTACAAATGGATACATCGTTCAGGAAAATGACCGTAGTGTCGGGGTCGTACAGCTCGGGCTGTCGCACCAAGGGATCCAGCACCAGGTTTCGCAGAATGGCCAATTCGGTGATGCGGTCGTTGCCCGATTTCAGCGGATCGACGTCGCTCGTGCTGAAATAGTATGTGACGTTCATGGCTTCGATCTCTTCCCGCAACTTGGCCAGAATCTCGGTGGTGCCATCGTTGGAGCGGCCGCCGACGATGGACAAAACGCAGTCTTCTGGCCGGAGGAAACGGATCGCTTCCACCACCGAAGCCATCAAGCGAGGCAAGACGTGCGAGCACTGGTATAGATTGAGAGCAAAAAACCATCGTCTCGGCGGCGATTCCCACCTCGTTGCAAAGTTTCTCCGCCGTCGAAGGATCTCATATCGCTCTTTGATGGGTCGGGGACACCGGAGTCGGGGAAATGTTCTGTCTTTGGGATCCATTATGGCGTTGATGAACTGGTCAACGATTTTCATCCTCTCGGGATCGAGGTCTGGAATCCCCGGGGGCTCCCATTCCCCCTCGTAAAAATGGCTGACGGCGCCCTTGTGCGAGACATTTTCTGAAGTATCGCCGAGCTCGAAATCTGAGAGGTGGGCGTCGCCCCCGATGCCCGTGGTTTGGTAAAGGAATTCGTCTACCGCATCGGTCTTTGTGTGGAACAGCGAAGCAAACGGCCCGTTGAGACAGGAAATGATTATAACACAGACGAGCAGAATGGCCAGGTATAACTTGTCTGAGCCCCGTGCAAACAGGGTCGAGGCGACAGACATTTTGGCTGTGTGTGTGCACCCGAGATCGAAGAGAAGTGCAGGATGAAATCCAGCCCGAGGTGTATAAGTCTGGACACGCTAGTAGAACCGTCGACGGCGTGGGCTATTGGACCCCTGAACAGCAGGCGCGCCCATTAATCCCGGCGTCCGTATATGGAATTTTACTGTCGATGGTGTAGCTTATCGTGGCTTCGATAAAGATCAATACTACTCCGTACGGAGTGCTCATGACGGAATCGACATGTCTGGGCATGTGCTTCCAGGCCCAGCCCAGGGGACATGCGAGCGTGTGAGATTGGCCCAAGAAGGCCCTCCGAGCCCCTTTTGCGAGCACGCCGCCACCAGCAGAGAAGAGATGCTGAGGGCGCAGTGGCGTGGTGGGACTTTGTTCGAGGGGCAGTCGAACGCGGCGGGCGCTAGTCGCACCCTCCGAGTGTTAATTGAAACCCCGTTTGCAACGCGGCACTTGATTGGAGCGCACTGGCGGGTACCTGCGTCAAACCCTGTTCAGCCGCAGCCAGAAGGGGAAAGGTCGTGCCGCTGAAACAGCCACTCAGCTTCTGGTGGCTGTTTCGGGGGTTCGCGTAGACTTTTCATTTGGCCAGCCCACGCTCACCGACGATCGAGATGGGGGTCGACGAGATCGCTATTGTCCAATCTCCGGTGATCAGCTCATGAATCATATTACTATCAGGGAGTCCGGTCGATATGGTGAAGTAATCTGGAAGCAGGAGCAGAATCTGGCATATCGGCCTGGCGACATCCGCGGGAGGGTGACATGAAACTTGCTGGTGCGAGCAGGAGTGTCAACCCATCCAGGTCTCGTGGCTGCTTGGTGTAGTGGTCAAATGCCACAACCGCCAGTCGTGCAAAGTCTTGTCTTGTCAAAATCACAGCATTGGCACAGGCCACTTCACCTGTCGACGATGACTGTGATGCGTCAAATCTCACCCACGAGCGCCCATTTCGCTTAGTGCTCCCCTCGGCTTGGCTACCGAGTTGTCGGTGATTTAAAGCGGAGTCGCGATAAGATCGATACAGGGGCAAGCGGTGGGTTGCAACTCGCAATGTATGTACGTACGAGTACTCCGTCCTGTACACGTAGGCATGAAGCATGTGCGGTTGGTCCTCTGAACCACGTCTCTCAGCGTCGTCACCATGGACAGGTCTGCGAGTTCGGTTCTGTATCCCTCTCTGCTGGCGACCCCTTGTCCCGGTAGAGGAGACCTGGAGGACGAGTTACAGTCCCTCCGGATGGTGGTAAGCGTGTTCAGTTCTGCGACAAGCAAGTCCATACTGATCACCGTCATACTCTAGATGCACCGTCCATCACGGCAGTCCACAGATTTCTGCTGTAGCTGATACCTGACCTTCTCTCCAGATCCACGAATGCGAAGCTCACAGCGTCGGTTGATAAGATCGCCGCTCTCGATGGCCTGCGAGGCACTGCATGTCTCATTGGCCTACACGAGCATTGGACAACTGCGGTGGATGATCGCTGGCACTACTATGCTCAGAAGGACCTTGCCACCGGTACCATGTGGAAGCCTTTCTTGATTCTTCTCTAAGGTGGTGAGGCCATGGTGAATCTCTGCTTCGTGATACCAGGCTATGAGCAGGAAAAGATGCAAACATCCTCTTAACACATCCGCACTTCGGGTGATGCTGATACCTTCTGATGCTTCTGCCACTGCTACACAAACACACCTTGGGCACACAGGTGAAGATGCTGTCAATCGGTTGCGGCCAGCGCTTTCGGGGTGGTCGTTCATTCGCGTGGGCGTCGTGCTTCTCCTGCTGTTCCTCGTGTCACCTTGGCTGCGCCCCGATCTATACCTTCCACCGCTAACGTCGGGCTCCAGGACACACCTCTTCACCAGCGGCGACGCTTCCTTCAACGCCTCTCTCTTCTCACCCTCGATCAGCCCTTTCCAGAAGCAGCTTTCGCCATTCGGTGACGGTTCTGAAGCTGCAGCTCCCTGCTCAATGTGCCCACTGCTGAGCCCTCGTTGACGAAGTCTTTGCACATTTCAACCCCCTCCGGTCCTCTCGCAACGATGTTTGAGAATTTGACAGGAAGGAGCTGTATGCCAAGACCAGCGACACGTGCCGACGGCCAAAGAGTGTCGATCTCGAATACCAACAGGCCTTCAGGGCCCGGAGAAACCATGCTGCATTCCTTGAACGGCTTCCGGCCCTCGCTCGCGCCTTTAACTTCCCAAAAGAGGGCGCATTGTGACTACGGCGAACGGCGCCCTCACGCCTATGCGGCTGGTGTTTGAGCCTGGCCACTGAAGATTGGTGGGTATATGCGACGAGACATTAACACCCGGTTGGAGGCCGTTCTTTCAGCTATCTCATCTGTGTATCGTGAAGACTATCTGAGAAAAGCCACCTGAATATGCCTCACGGTGAGCACCAGATGATGTCCAGGTCTAATGCATTGTCTTCCCTTGCCGGGGGCCAAAATGACCAGCCTGCCGTGCTCTGATTCTGTGGTGCGGCGGCAGGGCACAGCGAAGGGCGTGGTCCAACACGGCTCGAGGATTGGACCGGCGTTGCGGACCTACGACCAAACGTGATGGGAAGAACAATACGAATTTCAAGAAGAAGCGATCTCTCGTGTCAACCATTGTATATACCAGTCGATACCCAGGGATAGAAGGATGTGCTCTGGGCTGTAAAAGTCAGGCTTAGGATTTTGGGCGTTTAGGATTCTGCGCTGGGCGGCTCCAGTGCCTACATTACATAGTTCATGGCTGATGACACCCAAATGAAGATAGACTTGGATGACGGCTATGTACAGCGCCTGAAGAATCGGGTTTCGGAGACTCCACGAGCAAATCGTCGGTATGCAAGGTTTAGAGACATTCGCGACAACCCTCAACCCCGCGTCCATTCTCCTCCCACGAGACTGGACCTAGCTCGTCCCGCACGATGCTTCAATTTCCCTGTTTCGTCTTCCAGTGGACAAGAGGAAACGCATCGTCCCTCACAAGGGGATGATTGCCATGACAATTTGCGCATTCGTCGTTGATGCCGAATCCCATGAGGCCGTGCGGGTGCGCAACGCAAGGGGGGGACCTGTTGAAGAGCGCAAGGGCCGCGAAACAATGTACCTTCAGATGCGCAGACCCTCCAGACTCTCTACATTCCAGCGCGCCGGTCCGTGAGATGGATGACAGGACACGCGCAGCCCCCCTTGGAGGGCGGAATGGATTGATTCTCTTCCTCTACTCCGGTGTACAGTTTTCTCTCCTCTCCTCTCCTCTCCTGTGTTGATGGTGACGAAGATGGGCATTGTCGCATCAGCAGCTATTATCGAACCATGTTTCCCCGATTCGAGGTAGCAGGCTTTGCCATCACTCTGGTCATCGTGTTCCTGTGCTTCTCTCGGTTCAGGCCCGCTTTCACGGACCTGGACTCGTCGGTGTTCAAATACGGCGAGGACGAGCCGCCCGAGGCGTTGCTCCTGGTGGACGACGTCGAGCCGCCCAATCCCTTCGAGGACGTCGAGGTGGAAGATGTCTTTTCCCAACCTCCCGTCGACGAGAGCGAAGTCGGCAGGCTGGACGACGCCATGAACTCGACCCTCGGGTTCGCGAAAGTCTTTGTCATTTCCATGCCGAACCGGGCCGACAAACGAGATGCCTTTAGCCTCCAGGCACGACTCTCGAATATCACGTTCGAAGTCAGGGACGGCGTTAGCGGGGCCGATGTCCCTGCCAGAGCGCTTCCACTTGTACGTCTCTCCATCTCCCCTTGTGCAGAATGAATTGATGGGCGTCGCGACCGAGCTGAGCTGAGCTGACTGGTGACCTCCGCTTCCACAGCATTTCGCACAAGATCCAGGCGCCACGGGATGCTGGCGCGCACACTTGAACGTCATGCAGGAGATGGTGAGAGAGAACATCCAAACAGCGCTGGTGTTCGAGGACGACGCCGATTGGGACGTGGCGATCAAGTATCAGATGCTCCAGGCGGCGCGGGCGACACGGTTCGTCACTGGGCAGCCCGAAGACGCCAAGTCCATCTCCCCCTACGGCGATGACTGGGACATCATTTGGTTCGGCCACTGCGCGGCGGGCCCCGACCCGGAGCAAGATCGCCGGTTCGTCGTCACCGACGACCCAACCGTGCTGCCGCCGTGGTCGCGCTCCGAGTTCGTCAAGCCGGACATGTCGGCGTGGGAGGAGGACTCGGACGACTACCTCAACTTCCAGACCCGGATCTACTTCAAGTCCATCTGGAGCTCGTGCACGGCCGCGTACGCCATCTCGCTGCGCGGCGCCGAAAAGGTCGTCTTCACCGAGAGCATGGTGCCGTACAACGATCCCGTCGACAACGGCATGGGCGCCATGTGCAACCAGCACACCCTCAACTTCACCTGCATCGCTCCCTTCCCGACCGTGGTCGGCATCTCCAAACCTGCCGGCCCGTCCAACCGGGGCAGCGACATCCGCGGCCTGGAAAACGAGCAGATCTCCGAAGAGGGCTGGAGCGAGCGCCTGATGTACTCGACGCGGCAGAACATCCCGCGCATCCTCACGGGCGCAGAGGACTTTGTGAGCGTGCTCGGCACGGAGAAGGTGGCCCCCTTGTCACTCGAAGACATCGGGCGCGGGACAGGCCATGGAGAATGGCTCTGGGCGGGCACACGATACTTCAACGAAGACGAATACAACGCGGTCCGGGAGACGGATCTGGCTTGGGCCGAGCATTTGGCTGACGAAGAGGAACACGGCGTCAAAGGGGACGACGGGCAGAGCCCGATCGAGCCGGAAGAAGAGAAGGCCGAGCAGGTCGAGCAGAAGCACGCGGAAGATGAGTCCCCTGGTGCAGCGGCCGCGCAGAATGGTGGTTCAAAAGACGAGTCAAAGAAAGAGCCAGTTGCGGACGAGTCAAAGAAAGAGCCAGTTGCGGACGAGGCAAAGAAAGAGCCAGCTGTGGACGAGGCAAAGAAAGAGCCAGCTGTGGACGAGGCAAAGAAAGAGCCAATTGCTGACGAGGCAGCGAAAGTGAAAGCCGTGGACGAGGTAGCGAAAGAGCCAATTGCGGACGGCGCAGGAGGGTCGCGATCAGAGCCAGAGTCAAAGCCAGAGTCAGAGTTGGAGCTGGAGTCAGAGGCGGACTCAGAGACTGATATGCTAGGACATACCCCGGAGCTGCTTGGGGATCAGCCGCAATGAGGCGTCGAGTCGTTCCGCGTTCTTGATCCAGCCATACGAGTAATCGACGGATATTGGTGTACATACATACAGAGAGCAACAACAGAGCCAGTTCCAAAGGTGTCTCAAAAGGTTGAAGCGCAGCCTGTTCTCCATCGGCCATGCTGGGCTTCGTCGAGGCCCCTGGTGAAAGAACCAGACAGAGAGCACGGATTCCACATGCGGAAGACAATCCATTCGAGGCCTTGCGAGTCCGACGCAGGCCGCTGTAAGTGGCAGAGGAGGGTGACTCTGGAAATGGAAACCCCTAAGGCTGGGCGGGCCATCATTGCCTCGACTTCCCATCCAATAATACTGCGAACCCGTGTCCTGTACAAATATACTGCGTATTCCGTACGGAGGGTGTTAGGCTACTTCGAATCCCTTACCTGAACGAACAGCATGCCCGAACGAGCAGCATCTCACGACGGAACCTGAATGAGTAGCATCTCGCGACGGAACCTCGAACCAGATGATTTCCGTCGCCCATGTCGTTCTCTGCGCGCTGGTACTTGTTCCATAATGTTGTGTTTAATCTCCCTCCGTTGTGGCCTCCACAGGACCTCGTATGCAGCAGTCCGCAGAGGGAGGCCATTCCACGTACCGACTGCCAAGAACAAATCTCGACGAGTGTTTCCGCATCCAGGCTGGTCTGGTGTGTCCGATTGCGTGTACCGGGGTAGGTACGGGGTACACAACAGTAGAAGCGACCCTGGGCGACAGCAGCTTGCTGTTTGAAATGAGTAACCCTGCTCTGGACCGATGGACCGCTGGACCGCAGCACCACAGCGTGCCCCTGACTGGGGATCGACGATATACGTACGCAAAAGGAGGTAAGTGTCCATAATTGAGACTGTACTTATATCTCGTCCTCTCATACTGTCCATCAAAGGTCGAACAGCACACATTCTCTGTCCCTCCAGCCTTCTCTTTCACTCTCGCGGCCAAGTTCGATTCCTTCCCACCGTCACTCTTTTCAGCCACGATTCGGACCTTGATCATGGGGTCTTTCTCAGTCCTTGCTGTGCCAGTCCTGGCCTTGGGCACCCTTGTCGCCGCGCAGACTGGTAAGGCCTCCTTGGAGACCGAAGATTTGGATGAGCAGAAAGAAGGCGTCCAAGCTAACGCGTCTGCAGCACCGGACTTCCCAGTGCAGGTCCAGACCAATCTGCGAGTCGATTTCCAGAACGGTTCGGCGAGCGTGAGCCCAGCAGGACTTCTTCTGCCTCGAGACAGTAAGGCTCTACTATCGCAACATCCACACTTTCCCGGCGCCCAACACCCCACATATCCTACATTCCTGGATGTGGACGTGGATGTTATGTATACGGGTGTGCAGCTTGCTGATCAAGACGCCGCAGATGTGATCAATGCTCCCACGGTATATGGCCCCGACAGCGCGATCCAGGAAGCCATGTACATGGTGTTCATGATCGACGAGGATGTCGACACAGGAAGCGGCCCCCGCGTCCAGCTGCTGCATTGGTTCCAGACCAACCTGGTGGGGACCAACCAGGCACTGTTCGTGCAACCGACCGCTCAGAACGCCACCACCGCCGTGGGAGCCGAGTACATAACGCCCTCGCCGCCGGGAGGAGACATTGCCCACCGATACAACGTGCTGCTGTACTCTCAGCCGCAGGGATTCGCGGTGCCGCATGCGTACACCTCGGTCAGCCCTCCCGCGGACGCCAACGCCAGATATCCCTTTAATATGTCTGATTTTGCCAATGCGGCTGGCCTGGGCCAACCAGTTGCTGCGAATTGGTTCCGCGTCGTCAACGACACTACGACTGCAACGTCAACGGCTTCAGCTTCAAGTACTCTTGCATCCGCGTCGGGTTCCTCCAGTACGTCCCCAAGCGCAAGTGCAAGCGCTACTGCCAATGCGGCGGCTGGCCTGGTGGGGGTGCGCGGCAGCATGGAGGAACTGGCTACCGGTCTGGCTATGGGCGTTGCCGGCGCGTGGCTGTGGATGTTGTGATGAGATTCGACATTGTTTGTGTTCGAAACTCAGAACAGGATGTCCCTTCTCGACCCTGTGTCCGAGGCGGAAGTAAAGATGTTCATAGGAGTTCAGTACATAGATCCAGTTGTCAGACTTGTACTCTTTCTGAGTGTTGGGTATCAGGTACCTCGCCCCTCAGCTGGCTGTTAGACAGAGATACCCAGGACTCGTGGCGACGGCAGAAGGAATATTCGTAGTTCTTGCTCTTAGAGATCTATAGAGTACATAGAAGGTCGTTCATATCGCCGTACTCGAGCTCGGTCCTGAAATTACGTCGCCTGTCCGTGAAAGTGAGAGCTCACGCCTGCGATATTGGTCTTTCATCCAGCGCTGTGCGAGCTGACAGGTCAACCACCGTCCCTCCTGTCATGACAAGCAAGGCAGGCCATCGAAGGATATTACCTTCGACGAAGGTACTTCCCGGGGCAGAGCTTGCATTGACAGGGTTGGACATATGTCATTCTCCATCTGGACCCCATTGAGGAAGACTATTTGGTTACCTTACCTCGCATGCAATAGAGGCGGGAGGTTGATACCTCCGGCTGCGAACGCTGGAATGAAAAGACGAGACTACATAGTCGGTAGTAATGGGAAGTAGCGAAGATTGAATACTCAGGACGGGGATGGTTGAGAGGCACCAAGGACTCGTTCCGTGCCAGCCTGTACCATGAGCGCCGGTCTGACGTGACGCTGTCCATGATTGAAGGACAGAGACCAGGAGGAGGAGGAGAATTCACAGTCTATGACTCCGTCCAGCGAGCTCGAGCCTTCGACACAGCAAATGGCTCAAGATCTTCCTGCCATGGTAGTGAAGCCGGGAGAGGACCAGAATCACCCATGCCAGCGACCAGTGGGAGGCAGCTCAGAGGTTGCTAGCGAAAGTTGGGAAAGCTATTAGGCGGGAGGACACCAACGGTGTCTGGCGGTGGAATGGACAGCAGCAGGGTCTGGACGAGGACCTCGTACTCCGTTGAGAGATTGAATCTTGGTAGTCTGCGATGAAGATGAACGTGAAGACGGACTCTTCAAGGCGGCCGGCCGGGTAAACTTTGTCCCGCGAGGCTCGTAGTTAAAGAGCCTCGGCTCCAGTGGCGGCGGGCGAATCTCGTCAACTGCGCGCGGTGCGAGGCTGTCATCGCCCGCCATATTCCCGATCTATTCCCATTTTCTGTCGCACCGAGTCCTCCAGACAAGAAATCTGAGATGTGAGATGTGAGAAGTGACATGAGATAACCCTCAGGCCGCCGCTGCTCCCTCGCGCTCCCTCTCTACAGGCGATATCCACCGACCCTGCCATGGCCGACGCTCTCTGCGGGCCATCAAACCCGCTTCAGAACCTGCAGAAACACACGCAGGTAGATCGGACACTCCAGCAAGATCGCCTTGTCGGGAACAGACAGTCGCCTGCTCAGGTGAGTTATCATCCACCACACCCTGCTCTCTCTCCGCCGCTGACCCGTGCGCAAAGGGCTTTCGCACCGCCGACCCCAGAGCCGGAGCCCTCGAGGCCGACTTCCACGCCTTCGAGAACTCGGCACCGAATTCCCTCCAGTTCCACCAGCCGGAGCTCTTTCATCCTCAGCATCATGCCCCATCCCCGGCGGGGGCATGGGCCACCGATTTCCAGCGACTCTCCCTCAACAACCAGTCGCCCGTGCCGGCGCAGCAGTTTCGTACCGAAGCGCCGTTAATCAAATCATCCCCGCTGGGTGGATGGCAAAATGAATTCCTGCGCCAGCGGCCCAGCGCAAACACACCCATCTCCCAGGGGAAGCAAGCAGTGCGAGACTTCCCGCAGATGAACAGCAGCACATTCCAGCCCTCGCTGATGAACTATTCCCATACTTCGTGGCAATCATACACCGGCGGCGACTTCCAACAGCTGGACCCGCAAATGCAGCAGCCAGGTCTGGGACAAGAGCCGCAGATCTCTGACGTGGACTTCGAGGCCGCATTTGCCGATGCGCTCGCCCACGCCCAAGAAATGGACCAGGACCGCGCCCACCAAATCGAGGCCCAACTCCACACTGACCCTACAGATGTCCAACAAGGAACCCAGCAAGAGAATATAAAGATCGGGAGCGACGCCCTTCACTACGTCGGCAAGCACGAACGTTCCGTCGAGCCCAACGCACGCGACGCCGACGAACTGGCCCGCACGGCAGGCGAGCTGCTGAACAGCGTGTCGCATGACACGAGCGAAAAGTTCCAGAACAGTCAGTTCCTGCAGCTGATGCGCAAGATCCGCGACCGCGAAGTCGAGGTCCAGAACGATGACTTGCACGAGACCTCGACGGGGAGGCCGGCATCGGAAGCCCTCCGCTTCGAGGACCATCGACAGACCCCTGTCCCCGCGACAGCGACGGGGATGGATACGGATACGGATATGGCGTCGCACTTCGAATTCCCCGACATGGACGCCGTCTATGCCCCCACCAACAGCGATGATGTATGGGCCGATGGCGGCGACGGCGTGTATGACACCCAACCACGGGATCAGTCTGCCGTAAGTGCAGGACCCTCGCAGGCACAGAGGTCTCCCTACACGACGTACGGATTCGACGACGACCAGTATCCGCACACGCAGATGGAGGCACTGCACCCGGGTGGGAAATACTATCCCGACCAGAGTCCCCAGCTCCAGAAGGCCACCATCACCGGATCCGGCCCTTCGGAAGTTGAGATGAGCGGTGCTGTCCCCCCGGTCTCGGGCGGTGGCAGTATAGTCGAGGACGGCGCGGCGCTGGAGAAGCGTATCTCAGCCAGTGACTTCGACTACGTCGACCAAAGTGCCGGGTTGGCACGGCGATTTGCAAGAAATGAAATGAGCTTTTAGATTCCAGGAGCCTCCCCCACCCCGATCAGAGGTTGACCGAAGGGAGCATGTCGCGTGAGAGCGTCAATTTGGATACACCGCCCGGCTCAGTGGCAGGGTACTCAGTGGCAGGGTACTCAGTGGCAGGGTACTCAGTGGCAGGGTACTCAGTGGCAGGGTATAGCTATGTAGACAGGAGTACAATAATGACAAGAATGAAGCGAGCTGAGCTCAATCTGAACCTTGTCTCGCGCCCCGATCGTCTGTCGGTTGTGTGTGATACATATGAGCTCGTGAAAATGACCCCCTCCTCTTCCCAGCAATGAGAGCATTTCCCGATAACTACCATGGACTCCCATAAGCAACGACGGTGAAAAATGGATCGGCCTGGTGCAAGGCAGGGGGGATGGGAAGTGAAATACTGTATCATTCAGCCTATGAATGTCAACAGCTGACTACTATGCTCGACGCAGTGTCAAATCAATAATATGAGCTCAGCGCTCGGTGCTCATGTGATAGCCAGAGCTGGTCTGCTCCTTTTCCTGTCGTATCAACTGCTCAGCACTCAAGGGCGCCACGGGGAGTTTCATGATCAAACGAGCCGAGGAACCCTCGTCGTCGCTCCCCTCCCCCCAATCCACAGCCCCGCGATTTAGGGAATCGTGCCTATGACTTCCAAACTGTCCATCCAGGCTTCGCATCTCAATGACACCGTCGCTCAGCACCAGAAAATGAATGGCCCTCTCTCCAACTTCTTGGATCGACTCCTCCCAAGGCCATTGCCGTTGCCACTACCGGTCCCATTTGCGGCCACATTGCCATTCGGCCCTCCATCATGGACAGTCGTTTGGCCGTCCACGTCCATGGCATCACCCTCCTCGACCTCGCCGAGCGCATCACTCCACTCGAGCCCCTCTCCCTCGCCATTCATAGCGAGCCGCCACCACCGCCCCATCATGATCTTCCCGCCCGGGAGAATAACGCCTTCATAAGCGTAGGCATAGTCAATGTCGTTCCAGTCGAGATACTCGCTCAGCCGGTACTTCTCTTCCATCTCCTCGATTGTGTCCTTGTCGAATTTCGAGCCGTCGCGCCAGAGGTGGTTGTTGAGGAGTTTGTTGCGCAGATGTGCAGCGAGTTGAGCGTCCATCTCGGCCGCGTCAAGTTGTTGTCCTGCTGCGCCCACCCCGTTGAGGACGTCAGCGAGCTGGCCACTGTTCGTACCGTTCTGCATCATCTGCGTCGTTATCGTCGTGGTAAAGCTATCGCCGAACTCTTCCTCTGCATGCTCGAGGACTTGGATGAGGTGGCGATGGGTAGGTTTGTACAGCACCATGATGATACGATTCCAACCTGGGATGCTATTCAATCGCGGCTGCGCTGGGATAGAATGAATGATGCCTCGAAGTCGCATCGCCAAGTAGGGATGATATTTCGGTAGCTGTGCGGCATTTTGTGAGCCTGCTGGTGTTCTCGTGTCGTTGTTGGGCAAGGAGAGTGCGACGAATGGGGCCAGACCTCGGATAAGCCTACACGGCCTGGAGTCGAGGTTGGGGCCTGAAATGGTGTTTCGAAAGATCGGGATGTTGGCAAAGATGGGTGACCAAAACCCGTCCTCGTCGTTGTCGACGCTGACGGAGAAATCGAGTTTCTGCACCACGTCAGCTGGTTTATTCTGCATTGAAAGAGACTATTATGACTTACCAAAGGATCCACCTTCTCCCAGTCCTCTGCCAGACTCTGTACTTCTTCAAGCTCTTGTTTCTTCTTCGGCCACTGAGCTAAGGTGCTATAGTGTCCGTACCATTCCGTGGCGATGTGTAAGTCGCCGTCTTTCAATGGTTTGTCCCATTTTTTCAAATTGATTCCTGCACGCATTAGGTCTTTGGCCATATGTCCGTATGTGTTTTCAACCATGCTCGCTGATCCAAAGCCCTGTCGCTCTCCGATGAGATGACGGTGCCAAAAGTTGCGTATGTGGAGCAATGCATGCGTGTCGAGGAGAAACTTGGGTGGCGGCGAATGCTTTCTCAGACTGCGTCGCTCCTGATATGTAGAAGGTGAGGGCTCGGAAAGCTCTTCTCCCACAGCCTGCTCGCGGTAGAGAAGCACTAGAGGTTTGTCCCAGGCGTACACCACAGCTAAATCATAATTCCCCCGCGATGATTTGACGACGTGTGCCATTTGAGAGGCAGGGGACAATAGGAGGTGGGAAAGCACGAGCTGTAAAGCGTCGAAGAGGCGATGTGGCTGGCCAAATCTCTGACCACGACATGGGAAGAAGAAACAAGATAGGAAGGTACGTATCCAGGGCGAGTTATGTGGAGAAGCAAATGCAGCGAGGTTCTTAGACGTCGATGGCGGAGGAAGATGGCGTCGTCGTGGCTTGTACGCCTCTGGATCCCGAGTAAGTGAGCGATTTGGAGAAGAATACAGAGAACGTGCCATGGACAACATACCGATCACCATGTCTCGTAGGACCTCTAATTGCACACCGAGCCGTGGATCCTTTGGATTAGTAAACTCGACGAACTGGCGAAGCACAGTTCGACGGAGTTGATATGCGAAGACAAAATGTCTTGGATCCGCGACGTAAGGGTAGTCATACCGGGAAAGGAACCTCTCTTTCCAGATGGCGGATTCTTTCGGCACCAGGAGAGCGGCGAATGTCTTGCATGAGCAACTCAAGTTGAAAAGGTCATTGTCATCAGGTAGGTGAGACACAATGAGATTGAGGATCTGGTCAAGTTAGTGGTCAGGACGAGTGACGCACATTGATTTCTCTTGCCTCAGTAGGAATTTCTTCAAACTTTGCGCAGACAGGGTTCGCGGATCTAAGGCTACTCGAGGGCGACTGGCTGTCTTCCGAACCCGAAACCTCGTCCATCGATTCGTCATCAGAGACCTCCAGCAGTGAGATCGCCTTGCGCTTGGGTCGAACGTTCGGCACTGTGTTGGCTAAGACGTCCTCCATGTCGACATCTGTGTCCTCGAAATCCTCAGAAAGATCAGAGAGGTCGCTATCGGATCGGTCAACATGGCTCAAGGCCAGCTGCACTGAGGGAATATCCATGACCCAACACAATATGTGAAAAGGTGGACAGACTTGGCAGATAAAGGGGAGGATTTGAAAACATAGGCGAGGAAATGGAGCCGCATGGGATCTTAAGCAATGAGATGTGTTCGAGGAAGGTGAAAAGAGAGTAATGTTGAAGCTAGGCCCATGACTGCTTTGCCAGGACAAGATCGATGTTCGGGTGAGGGGACAAGTCAGTGGAAGTGAATACTGCCCAAGGTGCACATGTCAAGTGTGATCTTCTCAGTATTTCAGCGAGGGACGTCTCCATAATCAGCATACAACACGCCTGCTTCATCGAACATGTTTCATCATGCCCTTATTTCTTGGATCGCTGCTTGCCGCCCCCATCATGTCTTACTGCATAAGAGCCATAGCGCAAAACAGTGCTGCAACCACTGACATAGCTGCAGCCTTGGCGTGGCTCCCAGCGCCCCTTGATGCTGGAGCTGAATTTGAGGTGGAAGATGGGGTCCCTGACGAAGTAGGAGACCCAGAGGCCTTGGATATCAAGTATATCTCGCCAGAGGCATCGGACGATACGAAGATACGCCCTCGACTGTCGATAGCCATGCCCACTGGACGGAAACAATCCCCGGGACACTGCGAGTTGTCCTGGTTGGCGAAAATATCACGGGCAGCCGTCTTACTGTTGGGACCGTCGACTGGCTCACCACTCTCGTTGAAGGCCACAACGGACATCTTGTATCCTGTGGATCATGACTGTTAGCCCGTATTTTAAATTGACAAGACGACAGAAACGACGTCGTCAGAGCGGTATCACTCCGTCAGAGGCTGGGAAAACTCACCCACGGGTTCAGTCCTGTCCCAGCTTCCGTGGAATGTGACCCAGGCTTCTGTGCCGCTGTTGTTGAATTTGATATCGAGAGGAGCCATGTGGGCCTGAAAAACCAACCGTGCAGGCAATTGCTGTGCACAGTAGGCATCCGTCCGATTCTCATTGTTGGAATCAGGGCTTGCGTCTATAGCAAACTGACTTCCGACCGTTAAATTTTCATTGTCTGGAAGATCGTCAACACCCCAGGCAGAGAAACACCAAGGGTACCCAAAGTTGCCTCCCTGGGGAGCATACTGAGTCCCGTTTAGATAGCCCAGGAAGTTCAGCTCCTCGGCAGGGTTGTCCTCGTGTACGTCGACACCCATACGGGTAATCTGGTCAGCGGAGTTCTCCACTGAGTAAAGGCCACCACTGGTCGGATGCTCCGCAATACCGACATCATTTCTCAGTCCCCATCCTAGCCGCAGGCCATCGTTATCGAAATCGTATGGAGTGCTGGTCAAGTTGCTGATGTTGAATGCTTTGATCTGAGAGTGTCCGGAGGACAAACTAGCGGCATCGAAGTCGATGTTAGAGGTGGAGCCTCTGGTCACCACAAGCATACCGGGTGCCTTGTTTGACAGCAAGAGGGTTCGAGTGGTGTGATCGCTGCCTGCCATGTTGCTGACAAGGGTAGCATTGTTTGAGACCGTCCTCGCTGACTGATCATAGGCCCAGGAGTAGACATTCTCGGACGAAGAAGCAAAGAGAGTAGCTCCATCGCTCGATATCTCTATACCGTGATTCAGCTGCTACCATGTCAGTGGCCGTGACCAGCACCTGACGGCAAAGTGATGACAGACACTTAACGCAGGAGTGACGTCTGACGACGTGCCGACGGAAACACATCCGTTGTTCTCATCCAGTGTATGTGCTGAGACGACGCCTCTTCCTTGTTCCACCACCAAGAGATTACCAGCCTTGTCGAGGAGGATGCCCCGAGGCTTGGACAGGCCGGTCGCAACCACTTGCATGCGGAACCCTGATGCCAGGGAGGGCTGAATCGAGCCCGAAGGTGCCGGACCGCAGGTTGAAGATGACTGGGCGACTGCTGGCGACAGGACAGTCGCGAGCGCCGCTGCGATGACTGATGCGGAGGTTCTCATCTTTATCAGTACAGGAAAGGCGCACAGCGGCTGGGGGGGCTGAATGATGAGTTATGGTCAACTGGGACTCAAGGGGTTTTCTAGGGTATGAGAGTTGGACAACTCCCTCCTCCGGGAAGCTGCACAAAAGTCCATGATGTGAAGCAGGAGTCCGCTTGGATCTATCGTTCCTTGGAAGGAGCTGTAGTGATGATGCTTGCCAATGCGACAATCAAAGCAATTCGATGATCTCATGCACCGCCCTAGTCAACGCCTCCGGGTACTGCCGGAGTTCGCCCCTAGCGCCAGTCACAGCGGAGACGGATGCCGGTATAGCCGAATCATCATTCACGACATGCGCCGTTGTGCTTGCAAGCATCCAAGCAAACAGAGACATGACTACAAGATAGAGGTTCCGTTGTTGGAAACTGCACAGATGGTGCTACAACGACACATGCCGACAGCAGATTCTTGGCTACACAAGCTGCAGTGACGCGGCAAGAAGATATAGACCGACAACAACAATGAACTATTCGTGGAATTCAGCCGGTCGCCTGGGCACGGCCGAACGCTTCGAGAGCACAGCCTCTAGCTCTATCAGTCTCGGACGGCGTATTGGATCCTCCTCAATGCGCCTGGACAACTCCAGCATCATTGGCCTGTGCTGAAATCCTCTTCTTGTATGCGTTGACGTCTCCAGGGAACTTCTCGACCACACCTTTGTCGCAGACCCACAGACTGGTACACACGTTCTGAAGCATGGTCACATCGTGGCTCACCATCAGCACCCCGCCTTGGAACTGCTGCAATGCCGTTGAGAGAGCATCCATGGCTTCGATGTCGAGATGATTCGACGGCTCGTCCAGGACAAGGATATGCGGATTCGTCAAAGACAAGCAAGCAAATGCCACCCTAGATTTTTGACCACCAGATAGCAGTTCAAGCTTCTGCAATCCCGTCATTCCGGTGATGCCGAATGCTCCAAGATGCCGTCGATATTCTTCGTCCGTCTTGCCAGGGTAAGTCTTCTGCATGAAGCCCACCGCGGAGGTGTTCATGTCCAGAGCATCAACGTGGTGCTGTGCAAAGAAGCCAATGCGGAGACGCGGGTTCTGCGATATCAAGCCAGACGTAGGTTGGAGCTGCCCAATCAACAGCTTCAGCACGGTTGTTTTACCTGCTCCGTTGGGACCCACAATGCCAATTCTTGAGTCTAGTTGGACGTCTAGATCCACGTTGCGAAGTAAAAGTTTGTCTTTTGTGTAGCCGAAAGAGACGTTCGTCATCTGGATAATTGGAGGCGAAAGCTTCTCGACATCAGGAAATCGGAAATGGACCGTATACTCAGCCTCAGGTGGTTCGAGAACAGGCATTTTTTCCAACTTCTTGATACGAGACTGCGCCTCGGATGATTTGGCAGCATTATATCTAAATTTGTCGATAAAAGCCTGCAGATGGGCTCGTTGTGCCATTTGGTTGTCGTATTCGCGTTTGGCGTTCTTTCTTCGTTCTTCCTTGGTTGCGTAGAAGGCGTCGAAGTTGGCGCCTTTGTAGTAGTCCAATCTCTCCGAGTGCTGATGGATGATATCAGTTGCCACTTCGTTCAGGAACGCGCGGTCGTGTGAGACCACCAAGACTGTGCTTGGATACGTTTGTAAATAGTTGGACAAGAATGTGATCGAGGGAACATCCAACATGTTGGAAGGTTCATCGAGCAGTAGTAGATCTGGCTCACAGAAAAGTGCTCGTGCGAGGGCCAACCTCATCCGCCAACCGCCAGAGAAGGTCTTGGTTGCAAATTGTTGACGTTCTGGTGAGAACCCGAGACCTGCAAGAATGCTGGCAGCTCTAGATTCCGCCTTGTCGGACTCCATCTCACTTAATTTGGCTTGAATGTCGCCTAGTGTAATGTCAAGTCCGTCTTTGTCCTTGTCTAGACGGCCAGCATCCTTGGAGGTATCAGCCAATTTTGACCTCTCATCCTCAAGAGCGGTGAGCTGCTTCGAGATCTTCTCCTGCTCCGCCAGTAAGTGTTTCCGCCAGACATCGGCATCGAGGACTGCTTGAATGGCAGGGGTATCGTCTCCAGTGATTTCCTGCTCAACATGGAGGATAGATATATGAGTGGGGATGGCGACTTCTCGACGGCTCAAAGCCCGGAGAAGCGTAGATTTACCGATACCATTCTGACCCACTAGACCGTATCTCCGACCATAGGCTAATGTCAGAGACGTGTCTGTCAGGATACGCTTTCCAGAAATCGACACATCGATCCCATCCACTTTGATGTCTTTGCTTTTCGATTGAGCATCGGCACCAAGCTGAAGAGGGTTGACAGCCATGAAGAACTCCTCGTACGATTGCGTGGGGTCCGGCTGGTTGAGCAACCTCGATGCTTCGTACTCGACGTTCTTCATGACCTTCTTGTCTTGCTTCGCTCGTATTTTCCGTTCAGCCTTTTCGAGCTTCTTTCTGTCGACCTTAGATTCGACTTTACGAGTATTGGTGGCCTCAAGATCAACAGCGCCACTGGTCAAGCCCATAGTAGAAGAAATATTCCGCTGTGAGCTGACCTGGATCGTTTGCTCAAGCTTCCTGGCTGTGAACGGCACCTGTCGGCGCTCGGGGTCGACGCCATTTGCCTCACTTAATCTCGCAATGAATCTTTCTACGAGGTTGCGTATTGCAGTTTCGTTCTGTTCAGAAAAGTTCCCCGAAGCAGACACGAGCAGAGATGTTACAGTCTCAAGAGCCTCGCCCAGTGGTGACTGAGTAGATGGATCATCTTCTGAGACGTAGAGCTTGGATGCATGGTTCAGATATCCCTGTGGGGCCTCTTTAGTGAAATGACTTCCGGGAACAAACCACGAAACAGGGCAGTTCTCAGTAGCAGGGTGCGATTGCGAATTTGGTCACTGACACAATGCAAAAGATGCCGACTTACCACGGAATATTCTGATAGTACATGATCGATATTGGGAATTTGAGCTTGTATCTCAGCTTCCATGATTGCAAATGCTGACGATGACGGCTCGACAACAGGTCTAGTAGCAGCGTCGTTGATCTTAGGGTTTGCGCTCAAGCAGCCGTAGACTTTTGACGGGTGTTCCCGATATGGACAAGAGGTTCTGTTAGAAGACCGGATATGGACGGGACGAAAAAGTGTTTGTCGATGTGGATGAGGCTTGGTGTGGCTGAAGTTATTGAGGCTTGTGGTCAGTTACCCTGCTTCGAACCCGAGCTGTCCAATGATAACGTGGGACAATTGCAAATGAGGTAAAGAACGGCTTACGAAGAGATTGCGCAGAACGAACAAACTGCAAGAAATGATGGATCTGCGTCAGCGTCTTGGTCCGAAGACGCAGTCACGTAAAAATTTGAAAGGCGGAAACTGTCCGAACTGCCCGCTCTTGGCAGCCTACGACAGTTATGCACTAGTGCCAATCTGACGACAAACTCACATTTGCCAATCATCAGATACTCCTCTGAACGCGTCTCACTCTGATCAGGCCAGACAGGAGTGAGAATGGCGTCTGTGAGGGCAACGCGTCGAACTCTGCTTGATTTGCGAGGATGTGGTCCCGAGCCGAGTGAGCGGAGAACAAGGAAGCGCTTAGCGAAGACTCCAACCGCGAGACGCACATCTCCAAGCTCGAAAATAGACAGTCGTGCCCCACGACCCGGAAATGACGCCCATCAACAGTCATTGGTGTCTAAGAGGCAATAATTCGGTAAGATCGCGAGTGTCTTGCAGTAGTCAACAGCGCGGATGACCGGCATTGATCATGCACATGTCGTGCTGCAAGTGACTGCTCTTGTCCAAGGCTTGCCCATCATACTGAACACATAGGCCAGAGGAATACATGGGATGCTTCTATTAGCACAGAGTCAGCCCTGCCAAAGTGACAGAGAGGTGTTTTAAGATATGGCAACTCCCGGCGTTTGCAATGTCCTCCGGGTTCGAATGTCGAACAAGCCCTGGTATTGGTTTCCGGGCTGCGGGTGTTGAATGACACCTTGGGCGCATGAGTCTCCGCTTGCAGTAGCAAGACCTTAGCCTTCTTGGAAGAAGTCTTGCGATCTTCGAATCTCGCCGTCCCACCTTTTGATGTCAAGTTGCAACTAGGATGCATTGAGCTTTCGGGAACCCCGCACCACAACCGTGTCTCTTGCACAAGGGTCTGTAGCTACCGACGACTGTGACAGCATGGAAACAGAGTTGAAGCAGCATAAATCTTGCTGGGTAAGGCCACAAAGCCTTCACAGCATGGCTGTAAATTTATACAGCACTTCAAGTCGGGCCTGGGACATCCTTCGAGCCTGGCTGGGGCTGGCTGGCCTGCTTAATCGGGTATTGTCAAACGGCAGCCCGGCAATCTGGCTGTGGACAAGGCCCCCAAGGAAGTTGGCATCGTTCATGCAAGCCCTGATCTTTGCTCTTCCCCAGCTGCCTTAGACAACTTTCACCGCCCGCGGACGGTGAATTAGCGGTCACGGTCTTCCAAACAGCCTCCACCTCTTGACTGGCATAGTCTGACAAGTGTCACGTCATCCGAGGCTGATGTGTGACACGCATACATGTTCAAAGCAGCTTCTAAGGTCACTAGTGGCCCCAGATTGTGCAAGGAGCCAAGCAGCCGGTTAGCCTCACCATTTGTATCATCAGGGCCTGTTCAAGCTAGACTGGCTGGCACGCGACGCGAGATCTAACTCTGTGTGTATCAACACGTAGATTCCGTCATACACCACGCCAGCCTATCATGGCAGCGCATGGCTTGACGAGCCGGCCTCCACCCGGATCAGGCGAGACTGTTCGGCTGTGCAAAGAGTTTCGAACGAGCTTCCATCCGTGCATCCTCCCCGCTTGACCTCGATAGGCGCTGATGGGACCGACGACAAACAGCTGCTTTTCCGGATTTACAAACTTGTTTTTTCACCCACGTCAAAATGTGAGACAACTGTTGGGCACAGCTGCATGTGCCGTGTAAACCTTTTGAGGCTAGGAAGATCTCGACCGCCCTGAATCGTGTGGGCAAGCGTGGCTAGCTGGGTGTCGAATGACGATGTCAAGCCCAGAGGATCCATGCTGGTACTTTCTCATCCGATTGATCAGCCATTTACGTACACCCCGGCCCTGTTTCCCAGGTTTACCGTCGCGTTTCACGCGCTGGGCTCTCGCTAACGCACTTTAAACTTGCTGCTTGCTTGAACCATTTGTCTCAGGCTTTTGCTGGCCGTCTCTTCAGCTCCAAAGTTTGCTTTTCGGCATTTCCCAACGCTCTAACGACCGATTTCGCATGCGCTTTTGCACAAAAGCGGCTGGGCAGCCGATTGACTCGGTGCTAAACGACTGACCTCTTCCCAGTCGCAATCGAGATTCCCGAAGCTTCACGAAGCCATACCAAAAGTAAAGTGACCAGGATCAGGCTTGTTGCTTCAACGGGTCGCCTGGTCTCAAAAAGGCAACTCAACGAAGGGGACTTCTCACGCGCGCGAGATGCCCTGTAATACATTTCCCTCTTTGCGAGGGACTACGGAGTACAGATATACCTTTGCTGGGATCCCTGGTCTATTGTCATACAGTTTACGGAGTCGCTTTGGGCCAGCGGACACTAAGCAGCGAACAAGGGCATGACACCATGATGTTTTCCTTGTCATATTGTTCGTATAAACGCAAGTGCCGCGACATCCACGGGCCCTGTCCCCATCGACACGCAAGCAGCAGTGATCAACAGCCGCGATTGTGGGTGCAGGATGATTTTGTGCCGTGACGAGTACCGCGTAAAGTTAGTGAGCGGAGCGACTTAATTACGGTCGTCTTCAGTATGCCACCCTCAAGACCCCTCCTCTCCTAATTTTTCACCAGCTGCTACAGGGCGTTTGTATCAAGATGAAATCCAGTTCAGAACTGTTCAGGGTAGTTAGTAGCACCGCGTCTGGTTGATCAGGCGTTGAGCAACGATGCCACCTCATAATGTAGCATCTGCGGTTACGGTGACTGTAGATGGCCGCGGAATGATTTGTGAACGCGAAGCTGCAGTCAATAGTATCGTCCCACCAACGACAGGATGCCGCTCTGGCGTCGAGTTTGACGCACTGACTGCCGATTTAAACGCCATGGGGGCATCTGGTCGGGAACCATGTTTGCCCTGTGCTCCGGCCTTCCCTGGACGGAACTGGCTGGAGATCCCCTAGGACGAGCAGTATTGGCTCCTCCGGACGTCCTGACAGGTCTACCAAGAAGCGGGCGCCGGTGTGGCTGCGATTGACATGCGTAGCTTGAACGCTCTACCCGCCTCGGGCAGCAGGATGTCACGTCGCTGGATGAACAGAGGAGATGGACAACCAGCGATGGCGGACGCAGGAGCGAAGATGCCCTGCCAGACGAGCCCAATACCGGCCATTACAAGTTTCGTGCTTCGCAAAGTGATACAATTTTCTCACCTTCTGGCCCCATATTGAGCTATGCGGCAGGAGCTACCACTTATGTAGATTCACAGCTCTAAAGTTGAAATCCAACCACGGGCCAAGACAGCCTTACAGCGCGGGTGGATGGTTGTTACCTATAACACCCAGGTAGCACTCCGTATGGTGGATCGCGTATCTGGGGACGCCCTGGTGCTGGCTTGCCAATAGCCACACCCCAAACTTTCCATGCACACCCACCTAACAACTTCCACTGACTCCCAGCTGAGATTCCTCAATTCCTCCTTTACACTTTCCTCAGGCTTCATTCTTCAGCTGTCACTTTTCTTTGTGCTTTCTTGCGCGTCCTTGCATCTCTTGTGTCTATACTCTCACGGCATGCAGCCTTAATCGGTCAGATCCACCTGTGTTCGCATCCTGGCCCGACCCATTCCAAACCAGTCGCGTGTGCTCGCCCGATTCGTGACCCAGCGTCCAACAGGAGTCCGTACCCCTTGCATCCACCACACGTCTTCTAGAACACCAACGCAGTCGACCACGATAACAGCACACTGCCACTCTTTCACCGAAATCTTCTCCTTCTGCCACCGTTGCTGATGGTGAACCCACCATGAGGACGTCCCGTTCCAGCGGCCTCCAGAGGATCTGGGTTGCGGTGCCTCGAGGGCTTTTGGCTTGTCACGCGTAATGGAATCCAGACAGGAGCACATTGCTACGGTATAACAATTCCATCGAGCCTCTGTTCTCCTCTGAATACACTTACTGATTGTTGGGTCTAGCTCTGTGCAGTCGGTACCTTGGGCATTGCTGCCGCCGGCTTAGCATTAGGTTCATCTGAGGGAGATTCGTATCTAATCAAGCCCGGCAAGAGAAAGGCTCCCGGATCAAATGCTGCCACACGTTCTCCTAACTCCCCCGAACTACCACGTCCTCTTACCTCAGACCCCAACACTCCCACCCTAGCATTATCCGAACGAATCGAACGCCGGCTTTCCACGTCTATTCTGCGACGGAAAGCCACCACTCCTTCGGCAGCCACACAGAGCACAGGCACGGGTTCGCGTGAAAGTTCGATCAGCAGGCACGGGAGACTGAGACCTTGGACGTCCGGCGAGAGGGACTCGTCAACAGAAGGAAAAGAACAGAAGCCTGGTCAAAATCAAACCTGGTTAAGACGGCTCTCGAGTCTTTCTCGTCCCACTCGGAGTAGCCCTGCATCGTCCTCGTCCAGGCTTGACGTCTCCCCAGCTCCTTCGCGCCCTTCGATGAACGATTTGGACCAGCCCAACAAGCTGGTCAAGCGCGCATCATCTAAACGGGTTCTCACTAGTGACGGCACGACTCGACCTCCGGCTCTTTTAAGGCGTCCGGCTACTAGCCATCAAAGGTCAGCAACACTGTCTGGCCCACCTTACACTCGACCTTTGGCTACCGATTCTACGTTCCCAGAGCTGCCCGGTTACATTTCTCACGAGTCCACCTGGAGACCTTTCTTCGAGACGGGCTACTCCAGGAAAAGACATTCCTCGGGCTTCTATCAAGAAGGCATCGCCCGGACTGTGTCGATTCCACAGGGTCGCCCGCCGACGTTGCTTCTGGGAGGTACTGTAGAACCTCGAGACATTGCGGACATGGAAGATCGGATTGAGCAGCCGCCTCAAATCCCACCTTCTCCACCAACTCGAAGGCACAAGATGCGGCGGACACTGGGTTCGGTACGGAAAGGCATTCCTTCTCGCCATTTCACCGATCCGATAGTGAGGCTGAATAAAGACGAAGCCTACGGGAGCATTGTTCCGTCAACTGCCTTCTCAAATATATCGCCCATGTCGAACGTATCCACCTTCGAGGTCGATTTACCTCATGGAACCCCTGTTTTCACATCAAGCCCCCCTTCGTACGGCCCCCCACAACACCGGTTTAGTATACCAAAACGGATTTCTGTTGCTCCCTCAGACCCCACTACCGCCAGCTCCGACAACGACACAAGAGTGTTCACCGACGATGACTCCATGGATTTTCACAGCGATACGGCGTATGACTCTTTGGCCACTCGGGCCACAGCAAGTAGCCATTCGGGTTTCCGTCAACCTAAAATAGAAACCATATTTGACGAGATGTCTGTTGATCAGCAGCCCGGTGAGACAGACGACCTCGAACAATTGATGCAACGAGCGACACTGGATGACGACATGCAGTTCATCTCACCAGTGGGAGGAAGTGGACCAAGTACAGTTGGCATCGGTATCCATGGTATCGAAAACAACGAGCATATGCAAGGCGTCAGCCCTGGTGAGGCTTCCACGCCGGTGAAAAGCCCCACGATGGATGCGGAGGATTTTGTTTCAACTCCTGTGCCGAGAAAGGTTCCTCGAGACTTGGCTGTCTTCAACTCTTCACCGCCAACGACCCATCTGTTTCCTGGACTGCAACATGGGGATCCTGAGCTTCCAAGCATGATGGACATGGACGCAGAGGATGACATCGACTGGTCGCCTAAGTCGGATAGAGTCAGAGAAGATGTCCCAAATAACCTGTCGTCGAGTCTTCTGCAGCCCCGATTTGATCAGCATTCAGAGGATGACTTGGATGAACAACGGTCTACCAAGAGGTCATCAATCTTTGACTGGTCAGAACACCCGAAGTTCGGCACTGACCAGTCTAATGGCATCAGTCCACGACCTCAAACAGTGCACGGCAAACATGGCAACCATGTTGGACGAAGTCGAGCCTCTGGTCGGAAATCCAACGCAACCATGCACCTTCGTAGTCAGAGCGTGCCGGTCAATCGAGACACGCTTACCGAAAGTGATACGCCGTCATCTGCCACCAAGTTTGGTACGTGGGCTCTCGGGAGCAAGCCTGTCAGCGAGGAATGGAGTGACGATTTTGACTTTGACGATGCCGAAGAGATTCAGGAACCTTGCGCGCCAAGAGATGAAGAGAAGGCGAAAAATCGAGAGTCAATCCGGAGCGTCAAGGTGCCCCAGTCCATCATCGATCGCCAGCAGAGCGTTCACATGCAATTTGGTCAAGTCCGAGATTTCATGCTCTTGGTTGAAGAGCTTAAACGTCTTCGAATACGTGGGGCAGATCTAGAATTACTCGATGGCTACTCACGACAACTATGGGAAGATGCAGAAAGCATCATCGACCTTGCAACGGTCAATGAAGATGACGAAGCTTTCCCCCGGCCACCTTCGCCGGTATCATCTGATATTTTTGGTGACGAGACACCCCCGCCTAAACGGGCGGTCGAAGACGATCTCGGGTTCGCGACGAACCGACGCTCGATCTCCAGTTCGGCAACACCTCCCTACGGACGACCACGTGGGGAAAGCTTGCAAACTAAGAGCTTTCTGCAGGCCATCCACTACAACCGGAGTGCGGTAGAATCATCACCTGTGGAGCGAGCATCACCTTCGCATGATCGTGATAAACTGCCTTTCGACACGCAGGATCTCAGAGATCTCGTGGTCAGAGCAGGGGTGATCACTCGAGCGCTGAAGGAGATTGTCCGAAAAGCTGAAGGAGTGTCTCTGAGCCCTGAACGACCTGCACATAAGTTTCAAGAGCCGGTTTTTCGGCAAATTTTCGATCCGCCGAACTCATCACCCAGCCCAGGGCTGAGAAAGCCGGGTCTACCTAAGAGCAGGAGTGCGAATAGCTATCTCGACGTGGCTGGCGCATCCTCCGACCACGACCTCCCCCAGCCGTTGACATTTACCACGGTTGTGGAGGCTAATTGAAGACGCGAGATCCAACGGGATCTCGTTTCCCTTGTGCAGCATTGTACAGTACGAAGGCACGGAGTTTTACGAATGAGCTCGGGATTTCACTTGGATGCATGGGACGGCGCAAGTCGTTTTCCGCATTGTATTGGGATTGAGCATTGGAAACCAAAAGCAGAAAGCGGGAAACGCAAGAAGACTTTTTGTAATATGTGGGCAAACCAATGCAGCGCACCGCACAAGCACGGGGCGTTAGCATTGTGATGGGTATGCATTGTTGACGGCATTTTCACGATTCTCATGGAGGAGTTTGACTGTCGAAGCGAACTCTTGTGCAAAAAAACATGGGAGGGTTCTTGTTCCTTCTCTTCGTGTTGCAGATTTTCCGTACACAAAGCGTTGAGCCCTGGACGAAGGCAAAAAGAGGCGAACATGGCAACAAGCAGAGCACACGTAGCACTGGACCGCCGCGTTGGGTCATGCATGGATGAATTGATTGATGAGTTGTAGAGACTCAATTAAAAACCTCTCTTAAAACCTTGCGCCCGCGTGATCGTCATCAGTTGGTCCCATGGTGATAGACGCATTCCAGCAGGGGCGGTGTCGAGATAATGCTCTGCTGGAGTCCTTGGTGAGTGGTGAGCTGCTGTTGAGCTACTGTCAAACTCCGTCAGTGCCGCTTCTCCGGCTTCCCCAAGCTGGAGCTCCAAAAACGCTTGGCAGAGGGAGAGACGTCTCAAACCTCAACCCGACCTCATTTCTCGTACCTGACCGCAAATCGCCTCGATCCCCGTTCGCCATTCTTCACGCCTCGAGTGACCCCGCGGCATTGCGATCAGATCAAGCGCATTCCAGAGCTCTTCCGCGACTCGGGTTGACCTCTCCGATCATCGTGGTGCCGTCCCCGGCTCCTCACTTGCACGTCACAAAGTCTTGACCCCATCTCTTCTCCCAACAACATAGTCGAGGATGTTCAACCGAATACCGTCGCGCCTGACGCGCCCTGTTTCTGTCCTTACTCGTCCTACGCCCTCAGGCTCCCGCCTAGCCTTGGCCCGCACCTCAATCCGCACTGCCACGACTGCCCACAATGAACACCGTGGTGACGACTCCCACGGCCACCACGCAAGCGGACATGACGACCACTTTGACCCTCCGGCAGGCTGGCTGTGGGGAATTCGACCGGGAGAGAAATATGAAAAGGAAGGTTGGGAGGGTTTGGCGTGGGTGTTTGTCGCCAGTTGGGTCGTCGCTATTGCAGCGTATACGATGAAAGAGGATACTACGTACGTTCTGGCCCCTTCATTAGCTCTGCTTGCAACTCGTGGCAAGACGCACCACTGCGCAATCGATGTTTGAGCGGGACACAGCGTGAATATTCCTCGCTAACACGAGTTTCTAGGATACAAACATGGGCCCTCGAAGAGGCTCGCCGAAGACTAGAGAAGGAAGGGTTCTACGACGACAAATAGACGGCCTATATGAGGGCAGCAGAACTTCGTGTTGGGAGGAAGGGACTTTCGCACGTCATGAATCGGCTGCATTCTATATTCGACGGCGTTCTCGGAGTTTCAGTCGCGTTGATAGAGGTGCCACCTTATGCCCGCAGGATGGCGTGGGACCATTGTTCTGGCTGAGTGAAACAAGACAGACTTGAAGGAGACGTCGGTGAGCTAGGAGGATGATCCAGGCAGCATGTCTCAACCGAGCACCTATCACGCAAACAAAGTGTGGATCCCCTCCTGCCTGTATCCGTGCTACAGGATTTAATTCAGCTAGACGCGCTCCTGACGTAGAGTTCACGGCGTCGGTGACTTTCTTTTTGTTCTGCCACTCGCATCCTTGTCGACGAAGCACGAGGATAGCCAGGTTGTGCAAAATCGAGCTGCATCGAAACCTAATGACGGTCACATAGACTCCCGACAAGCTGCCTCGTCAGGAAGATGCTGCCGAGAATGCACGTCCCATCACATCGTTGAGGATACAGTACCAGAAAAGCCCGCTCTGACGGTCGAAAAACGGAGTGAACCCAGCCCGGAGCGGTGGTGGGGGTGGTGACGGTGGCGATTCAGAGATGACCGGGCGACAACGAGAACCGACACGCCTCCGTCTATAGAACTATTCGACGCCTCCGTTCACAGGGGGCCGCGGAACTATGACTTTCACGAGTGCAGCTGTGGCATATTGCCAACGATACTGCTGACTTCCAGTCATTTACTCTTGCACGGCCCCGCCGGGCTGCAGGACCCCTTGAAGTCAGGAAAGGAAGATTCATGCATGAAACACGGACTTGCCGGGCATGGCTGAACAAAATCGTACGAGACCCGTGGTTCAGCTTTGGCGAGGCGAGGTACATATACGTACGTATGGATTGGACGTAAGAGTCGTGGGCCGCAACTACATCGACAACCAGCCCGTTTGCGAAATGTGATACAGTACAGACGGAACCGAGACGCCACGATGCCTATGTAGAGAACGGGCAGAAGCCGATCGCCATGGTGTCCTGGCCGCCTGAAAAGGAAAGAGAGTCGACTACTAAAAGTGACCAGGGACCAGCGACCGGTGACCAGGAAAGGTGAGGTGAGGCGAGGTGAGATGACCGCGAGTTGGACGACGGTCATCACGGTCCTCTGAAAGATAGATATATATATATATATACATATACCTTGACGCTGGTTGTCGATCAGTCAGGTAGGGACTTCATCAAGAAGGCAATTTGGGGAGGAGATTTGCGCGAGGAAACGAAGACGAAGCTAGCCACTGAACAGAGGACGACAGATTTACAAACATCAAGCTCGGATGAAATGTTAAAAGGTGTGGATGAACGAGATCTTTCTATTGATGTCTTTTCCTGGCAGCACGTGCCTAGCAGTCCATCTTTGATTCTGCAAGCGAGTCTCCCCTGCATGGAGACATCGTTGAATCACATGCTCGAGGGCGGTGCGTATGGCTGCAGCGCGATAAATACCAGCGAGCGCCGGAAGATGGCCAGCCCTCGAAGGATCCCATGCTACGCCGGGCTAATGCAGATTGAACGCTTCCAGGCTTAATGCAAGAAGACGTCTACTCCGACCTCGTTGCTCCAGCCTGGATCCAGCTCCATCTCCTCCCAGGCGTTGCCGACGTCGATGACAAGAACTCCGCTTTCGGCTGGGCAATGCTCGGATTCAAAGCTAACCACGTGCTCCGGCACCGCTCGTCCTTGAATGATGACCATGATATCCTCGACCTTGCGTTGCCGGGACTGGACGTCAGAGAGCCAGATGCCCAATAGGCCGAAGGCCTTGAGCTGGACGTGGATTTTCAGGCGGTGTGAAACGCCCTCGGACGTGACTTCGTCGAGGTTGAAATTCGACTCGACGATCGCAGCGGCACCTGTAAATTGGCCTAGAAGACCCAGTACGGCAACGTCGAGGTCTGAGTCCGATGCTGGCAGGTGGAAGGTGTGCACGGGAAGCGCGGTCCAGACATCGTAGCCACGGACGGGCAGTGTGCATTGAAGCAGATTATCGGGTTTAATGGGATCAGAGGGGTGTATTGGTGACGTGATGCGTTTGGAAATATGCGAGCGGACGATCCATTTGTTCTTGGAGACCTCTCCGTCGCCGGTTGAGGAGGAAGGGGCATTGACGCCCGGAAATTTCGTGATCGGCAAGATGAAGCTGGTTTCTGACTCGGCGATATTGAAGAGGCCCAGGAAGGAGGAACCGACGTCCGATTTACCGTCGTAGGCACCGATCTTGAGGACGCCTTTTTCCTCGTACTTGTCGTAGACGCCCATGGTCTTTCCAACACAACTGGGTCGCAGGATGACTGTTTGTCCCCTTGGACTTAGCGCCGTCATTTGCTGAATAAGGCCGACGTCGTGCTCGCCGGGAGTGTCGGTGATGTAAATTGGTCCTCCTGAGACGCAACGCGCAGCGGCATGGAAACCACTATAGGGATGGCTGGACTGAAACATGTCCCAGTCGGGGAGGATATTGAGATGTTGGGTGAACAGGGCATTGTGGGCATTGACGAAGACGTGCCACGCATGCGAAGTAGGCACGTTTGGAAAGAAATCGTCGCTGTTGCGGAGCAGAATTCTGGGTGTCGTTGTCGTCAGGAAGCTGTGAAAGAGAATTTGTGGGATCATCGACATGCAAGAGATGGCTTTTCCAGAGAGGTGGCGTAGGTGTGCTTGTGCCCACGCTGACTGGTAGGTATTCGTGAAGGATCGACGGTCAGGAGTATCGTTGAGGAGATCAAGTGCGAATTGGACATCTGTTTTGACGCCGGTGACGCCGGCGTTTGACAGGAAGCGATAAAAGTCGTCGTACATCCTGTGGATATCGTCTGGATGGACGACCAATTTGCGGCCGGACATGGGAGTCCCTTCACGGAATGTGACCTCCTGCGTCTTGTACGTCTGTGCGATGCCGCCCTCTGCGGAAATACCGCCCCAATAGCCCATCAGGGCGTGCCAGACAGCAATATCACGAATTTTAGGGTGCGTCTCTCTGATCTTATCGATCGCCGATTTTAGGCCTTCGGGGAAACCATGTGGGTTGGCTTCGAAGTCTCTCCAGCCACGTTGAAATTGATTTGTTTCTCCTTGAGTGCCGTCGAGGGATTGCCAGTTGTCGTCGATGATCAAGGTCGAGATGTAGATTTTGTGGTTAGCGAGCGAATCTAGCCCGGCCATGATCTTCTGTGCATTTAGATCCTGGCCGAGGGAATTCCAGGTACAGTAGGCAAGGCCGTCATACCAGCTAGCCAGCCATTGGGGAGTCAATGTCGGGTCGTTGGTGGGATATGTCTCGTGATTGACAAGCACTGTATCCGAATTCAGAGATTCCGATCGGATGCTTCTGGGTAGTTGCTCCAGCTGCTCGAGCGCTTGTTGATATGCATTGGACTGGCGAACCAATTTGCGCATTTCGTACATGACCGCGGCATTCGCAACCTCGAATTTCCAAGCAGAAGCCGCCAGGATTTTGTGTTTGCGATCGCGTCCCGTATCATTCCTGGCCTGAACCGCAATTGCACCTTCGCCAGTGGAGGTAAACTCTGTAAGGACCTCATCGATGCCGTTCACCGCCAGCAGCACGACATGCAGACCATCAGAGCGGAGGAAGGAGAGTAATATTGCTGGTTCAGACAGGTGAAATCGATTTTCGCCATGGCGGGGGGCAAACCATGGCTCCCATATCCGGACCAGGGCCAGCCAGCGACAGACTTGAGTGACGCGGCCTAGGACAAGTGATTCTACTTTCGCATTGCCCGCGTTCGGGGTCGGGATTGGGTGGGCCGATTCGATGGTGTATAGTCGAGCTTCGGGCGCATCGCTTGGCGTCTTTCTCAGTGTCCAACCTTCCTCGACCTCAACCGGGGATGCGCCGAGGAAGTTAGGGTCAATCGGTGGCTGTAGAACAAGCTCACCGTCTTTGATACCGAAGTTGTGGTACACCCAGGACCATTCCGCGTTTGGATCGACTCGGAAGCGAACGGTGAAAGGCACTCTTCGGCCCTTGTAAGTCCGGCCAAAGGACACAAATGGGCTCTCAAGGTCGCCGGAAAAGGTGTACCGGTAGTTGTCGGCTTGTGTGTCGTCGTACAGGACCGCGGGGGTGACGTGCTCAAGTCTCAGATCCAGGGCCTGCCACGGGGACTTGATCCCAGCGTAGCTCCCGTGGTCGTACCATATGGAAACCTCCCACGGTCTTTCGGGCAAGGATTTTGACGATTCGAGGACGACTGTGAAGTTGAACTACGGAATGATTAGCGTGATGCGCAAGGGGCATCTGTCAAGACGTCATCGTCATGCAGGAGAGTCCAATTCCGCCACACGCTCACCTACACCCAGCAGTCAGAAGACAAGGAGGGCCAATACTCACTTTGTCTCTTGTAGGAGAAACCACCGTGACCTGGGCCAGTGGAGGGTAGGTCGCAAGCTTGGCAAAGAGAGCCATCTGCGCCGGCCGATAGAATTTTATCTGGGTTGGCCTGGGAGGAGTGTCGTCGGCGGGAGGGAATGGGGAAGGAGAGAAAGAACTGGGGGTCGACATGCGAGCAAAAGGTGCATGACAAGACCGGGCGTGGTGGTCCAGAAGATGGTCCCTGTGGCGTTGGATTGTGTTTGCGTAGATGAGGAAGCGATGAAATCGCGGGTAATCGTCCAGGGCACGGTTCAGATGCCCTCGGTGTGTGTAGCTGGTTCTAGGTCCGCCGATGGCATTAAAGAACGAATGGCGGCCAGGTCACTGAGTGGATAGACACATGCGAACCATACGGTGCCACAGAATGGCAAGACAGGTGTTGTGGTTGGTTAGACAGACTGGTCGCCGCAAGGGTTGTCGGGTTAGTTTGCGGTGAAGTGGTTCAAACGTGCCAGGGCCTCCGGCAACATCATCGACAGACGCACGATGACATCGCCACGGATTTGCTCGTGGAGCCCTGGCGGACGCTTGTCCCGGCTTACTTGTGGCGGGAATAAAGGACGGCGCGGAGGATAAGAGGCAACTGTGGGAACTGCTCCAGGCGCACCCTGCTGGTTGAGCGACGATCAGGGCTCCTTTAATCCGAATTCCGAGATGCCCTTCAAGGTTGGAGCCGGCCGGAGTCGACGTGGACCATGGCGGCCAGCCGCCGGGCTATAAAGTAATTCGATATCTCAGCCCGCAAATCAATGAATATTTCTACGAGGACTAACAGACACAGCGAACCACGGACAGCGGACACGCAAAGAGCACATGCTCGCACTCTATTGCGCGACACGACTCCCTTGTCGCTATCTTCGTCAACGTCGCGTCTGTCGATTGGCCGCAGCCATGCGCGGAGGAGTTGCTCGTGGTCTGATGCCTAAGGTGCTCTACGGTCGGGTAGCAGTACATAAGCTCCTCTATTCATCCCCATCAGGTACCGATATCGCCTACCCAGTGGAGCTAACCCGAGGTGATCCCTCCATTATCAACGAACCGAGTCAATGCTTCCCTACTCATATCCCATACCAGTCCTTCAATTCGTCGTCGTCTGATGCGGCGTCGCTGCTGAGCTCCACGCCGCTATCCACAAACCCAGTGTCCGTGCCTTCCGTGCCCACATGGCTCCGTTCGCGTGGCAGTTGATGCACAAGATACTCCACTGGTGCTCGCACTTTCTTGCCCATCACTTCCTTCATGTAGTCTTGGACTGCCGGTAGCGTCTTTGCGGCTTTGGCAATCGTCTGGATGATTTTATGATCTCGCGCTTTGATTGTCATCGTCACTGGCTGATAATATTCTTGGTCTCCTTGTGCTTTGCCTTCCGCCTCGCCTTTACCTGCAGGAAGCTCGGCGCCGGCGCGGGACACGATCTGCGATGCTTTACGTTCCACTAGGAAGGAGCAGATCATGTCCAGTCCATTTGGTCGAATTTCCAGCACTGCATGCTCGGGAAACAGCCATCTGTCCGGACAAGCAGCCTGGCCACCCGCTGGCACACTGGTGAGTTCCAGGACAATATGCTTGATGAAGGGCTCTGGTCGGGCTGGAGTAGGATACCCAACATAGCCAGTCATGGGACCCCCACGACCAACTGGTGCAGGTGGGTTCGGAAAAGTATGCACCACTCCGGGCAATGCTGCTGGTGCCGACGGCGGACCCGGAGGTGTGGCTGCCGGGGCCGATTGCTGACGAGGCTGCATCTGAGGAGCACTCTGCACGGCAGGTTGTGTCAACGACATGGTTGCCGCTGCTGGAGCTGGTGTCGGAGTCGACGCGGGAGCTGGCGGGCTCGGCGTGGCAGGCTTGGATTGGATAGCGAGTGAAGGCTGAGATGCTTCCAGTCCTGGCCTAGTCGACGACGGCTGGTTAGCCGGTCCTTCTTTTTTCGCAATTCGCGCGGCTTCCTGCCGCCGAATCACCTCGTTGAACTCATCAATGTGGGATTGGAACTCCTTCAACTGCTCTGGCGATGCCCTGGAAGTAGCCACGATCTTCATCAACTCTTTCAACTGCGAGTCCGATGCGGCGCGGGCAGCCAGCATCTGGATCACTGGGTCTTGTGTACTTCCTTTCGTGGGTGCGGTCGGATTGGGCTTTGGACCAGGTTGTGGTGACCGAGTTTGGGGCTCATTCGGTATCGGTGCTGCCGGGAGGCCAGCGGAGGTAGGCTGACCGTTGTTTTCATGTTTGGCGGGGCCTTCGGGAGCGCCATTTTCAGTGGCTTTTGCAGGTGGAGGCGCTTGTGCGGGTGCGGATTGTGGAGGGGCCGGAGGCATGGTGGTCGAAGGACGGTTGGAAACCGTTGGTGGGATGTGAGGCTGTTGGTGTGGAGGCTGAGAAGGGTAACCGGCATTTGGGGTAGGGTGCGCTGGAGGGCCCATCTGTTTGGTGGTGTGTTGATTTGGATGGCGCTGGTAGGGCTGGGGGACCGTAGCATCTCTGACCACGTAGAACATAGCGTCAAAGGTATGCGGTTCAACAGTTATAGTGGCAGACCCTAAGCGCTGCATTGATTTGACATCCGGGTTGTTAGGAGGCACTTCAACGCCCTTCCTCTTCTTGACGTAGTACTTCTGAAAGATGCCATTGTATAGCCATTGTATGCGAGATTGATACAAAGACGCGGCCAGGATGGCGCTCTCGGCAATGGACTGGTATTCCTTGAGGGATAACTTTGAGGGCGGTCTTTCTTTCGTCGTAGCCAAAGGCTTGTTCGCCATGACACGGGCAGGTAAGACATCCCCGGAGATGGAGACCGAAGGTGATGAGCGTGAGCCCAAGGTGGGAGTCTGACCCTGAACCAGGCTGGCTCGCTTTTTATACGGCCCGCGCGTGTACCCTGTCTTTCTGCCAGTAGCTGGCGTAGAGCCGGGCGTGGACGGTTTGTGCGCGGTGGGAGTAGACGTGGTGGAAGGAGGCTGCGCCGGCGACATTGCTCTTCGTTTTGCTGCAGATTCCCGTCGCTCTCGGGCGGGAAGTGCCCGCTTCTGAGGAGTCACGTCCGCCATGGTTCAACCGACAGTGAGCTCTCTTGCCGCTCTGGCGCGGCGGGGAGGATTGAAGTCGAGGTGCACTTGGTTGTCGCAGCGGAATGCCTTGTTGAAGACATTTCTGGCGGGAAGGTCAGCCGAGGTGATTCCTATCTTTCACATCATTCTCATCAACTCCGCGAACCATTCCAACTGCCTGTTGTTGACTACGTGCGTGTAGACGTCAAATGCCTGGTCCAGATTCTAGATGATGAGTGTGTAAGTCCGCTGGTCTGGTACGAAAAGCCCAGATTGGGTCCAAGCAAGATACACCTGCTCCCGGGTTATCCGCAGAGATGGCCTTCGACAATCTCTTCCGCAAGGCCTTCTGGGGCCTGGCGGCATGTGGACTGATATATGCTCTGGCAATGGGTAGCTTGACTGTCCCAGTCGTCCAACGCAATGTGACATACGTTCACAACCTCAACCCTACTTACTGGCAGGATCTGAACAACACGGAGCAGTTTGGCTTCATCCATCATCAGATTCAGCCTTTCACTATCACCACTTCGGACAATGTCACCCTCTTCGCCTGGCATATTTTGCCCACACATCTGTACTATAAACACGAGCTGGCTTTGAAAGCTCAGCCCGACTTTGGCTTAAAGCGTTTCGAGGCTGCTTCCCAGAGTGTGGGCTTGCAACTACTCCTGAAAGATCGACATGCGACCGCCGTGGTGGCCTTCCATGGGAACGCCGCTCATCTTGCTTCCAACTACCGCCCAACTGCTTATCAGCAACTGCTCGGCGTGTCAACGCCAGAGAAGCCCGTTCATGTCATTGCATTCGACTATCGTGGATTTGGTCTCAGCACAGGAAGCCCAACTGAGACAGGTGTTATTCAGGATTCAGTTGCCCTGTTGTCTGCTCTGACAGGCTATTCTGACGAAGCCGGAAGAGAAAGCGAGGCGCCAGAGCACCATCTTGAACCATCCCAAATCATCCTTGTCGGGCAGTCCATGGGAACATTTGTCTCAACAGCTTTTTACCACGAATGGGTGTTGAAGCTCGGAAGGGCGCCATTCAAGGCCTTGGTGTTGATTGCCAGCTTCACATCGTTACCCAACTTGATCGAATCTTACTCATTCAAGGGACTTACTCCGCCCTTGCTATCCCCCTTGATTGGATATCCTCGGATCCAAGACTACTTGCGCTCCAAGATCGAAGACAAATGGGATGTGAGCTCCAGATTAGTGGAGCTGGCAGAGACGCCGGATATCATGCTGAACCTTGTCATGTTACATGCTCGTAACGACCATGAGATCCCATGGCAGGAAGGCCGCGCGAACTGGGACCACGTGTTGGCAGCTGCATCGAACGACAAGATCGGGTTCTCCAGAAATTTGGATCATGAGGAATTCAAGAGTGAGGATGGCAGAAAACATTTGCGGTGGGAGAGAGTCCGGCACGGCGGACACAACAGGATCCAAACGAGTGAACAGGTCAGACTTGGCATATTGAGACTGGTGGAAGGCGAATGCACGAGTTAGAAGCGTTGGAGGGATATCACTATTTGTGTGCTGACAGGGACCATCGGCCAGAATACAAGCTGGAGATCTTCCGGACTAGATGGAGCTCTTGCTCAACGCTCCACAAGGTGAGATCCAGCGGGTGCTGACACGAGATAGAAGGTTCCCTGGTTGGTGGTCACCGAATAAATATTACTGCAGCCTAGATTTTGACCGTGGCAGATACGATTGTTTTATGGTAGACAGGCCCAGAGTGACCATGTTCACAACCAAGGCTTCGCATCAGGCAATGCTTGCTGTCATCAACATTGACAAACCAGGCCGGCTCGAGTCTAGTCAAAGCTGCCATGCGCCCGGTGCCCTCACAACCCTAAACCAACATGCTCCACGCCGCTTAACCAAGTCCGCCAATTAACGGTTTGGGCGAGTAACCCACCGCCGTACTGCCCCGTCACATCACCTTTGCTTCACATTATTCGATCGATTTGCAACCTGGACTGCCATCCATACGGGCAGCGGCCGACTGACCTTCTCATCCAGAAAATTATACCCCGACCGAGCTGACAACTCCAGGACCCGTTAGAGTCGCCCAGGCGTTGACATTCCTCGACGGCGACACGGGCACTATTCCATGCCGTCATTTGCCTAATGCAATGATTCCGTCTACAACTGCGCGCAGGACGCTGCGGTAGCCGATCAGTGCACCTGCTTTGATGGGCAGGTGACTGATGTCGACTTCTCCCACACCTCCTGAAGGCCGAGCTGCCATCGACGACGTCGCCGACAAAGACCGCCCCGAATCCAACCACTTGTCGCTACCTGTCTTCCACTCTGTTCGCGATCCCTCCAACGAGCGAGATGGTCGAGCCTCGAGGACCGGGTCACCGGCTTCAGCATCGGGGAGTCATCGAACTGGCAGGCGTACTCCCGAGCCGGGACACAATCGGCTGCTAGAGCGTCTCTCCTTTGGTGGCAGCAGTGCACGGAGTGAGCGTAGCAGGGAGAAGGAGAGGGAGAAGGAGAAGGAAAATGATGCTCCTCGACATAACGTCTCGCGGACTTCAGGCGGGTTTCTTCTCGAACCCGTGTCGGATTCGAAGCGCCTCTCGAGAGGATCGGCCACTGCTGCCCGAAAATCTACTGAAAAGAAAAGAGACGGGGGCGAGTCCGAGCTGACGGTTACAAAGAGGAGGCACAAGACTGATGGCTACTCAAATCCATCCTTCAGGAGCTCTCCGCTGGCTAGCGAAGTCAAACAGGATCCTATCATCCATCATTCTCCCAGCCCAGATCAGCTCGTTGTGGGTACCGACATCCGACGGTCGCTTTCATCGTCATACAAGGGGTCTGGAATTACTGGAAGCTCAGCTTCGACGTCTCATAATACGGAGGCGCAAAAGATGCCGTTGGCCCAGGTTGGCTACGACAACGACCCAGCCCATATTGTCAACATGGCTCTAAGTCTGAACGAAGGTCGGCGTCGTCTGGCCTCGGGGAGGAGATATGTCTCGACTGAGCACGGCGACCGTCGCGTCATCTCCATCGCATCAACCATGAACCCAAGCAACTCTGTTCGGCGACGAAGCATCGCCCCATTCATGTCTACAAAGCGTCAATTGTCGCACAGCCGGTCCCCAGGACGCAGGACTTCGGCTAAGCACCGGGACTCTGTTGGCGCAGTGCCAAAGCTGCCTATTGACACGTCTGTGACTGAGCTCGACGACGATCTCGATTTTGACCCCGGCTTTGCTGATCATGTTTCCCCGGCCACGGCAGCCCGTGTGGAGAAGGCGAAAATATATTTCGAGCTCGCCCACGAACATCGACGACTTCTTCCGCATCTACCTCCTCTTCGGAGACCAGGCACCCCGGCACCCCCTGGCGGACCAGAGACTCAACAAAAGGCCTACAATCCCCTACAATACGTCCGTAATCGGAAGTTGCGTATCTGGGAGAAGACTCCGATCAACAGTGAGGCCGAGGGATGGCACGATGTCCAGAAGGTCAGGGCTTGGGTTGACGCCCTGATCTCAAGTCACGCAGAAACCCAGCATGACCCCTTGGAATGTGTTCGTTTGCCTCCGCTTGACCTGCGCACCGTGGAAACTACTGGCGAAGACGCAGACCCGGAAGAGGAGCCAAAGAGTACATTGTCGCATCGGGCACCAGACCAGCTCCATCCCAAGCCAAGTCGCCCGCGGTCTGACTGGGTCACTCATCCTGCTGATATGATTGCTGACGCGTATTGGTTGGAGCAAGGCTTGAACAAGACGAAAATACAGGACCGAGACAACAATCTAATCTATCCGCCCGACACACATTTCAAGTTCTCTGGGTGGCGCAATCGTACTCCCGCCGTTGAAGTACCCAATAGATTGCAACAGCCATCTCCTCCCCCTGAGCCTCACCTTGATTCGATCCGCGAGCCGCCCCCATCGGCTCTGCCTGAGTTACCCACATTCAAGTCGGCTCATCATCACCGCAGAAGTGGGCATCATGGGCGGCGTAGGGATATCATTCGGGATTCGTTACAACCCAAGGAAGGCAGCAGCTCCAGGGAACGGTCCCGAATCAGGAAGAAATTATTCCAGGATAGCAGCGATTCTGAATATTCGAGTCTTTCATCGGACGGCGAACGTGGCCGCAGAAGACTGCGGCGGAAGAGGCAGGATGCTTCGACGACCGACACTATGGCAGACCAAGGCAGCCATTTGCAATTGAAGCAACCACCTCAGACTTTTGGCAATGGTCACGGAGATTCGAGTCAAGGCTCCTCGGCGCCCACTTCGAAAAGAGGCTCGATAGATCATTCGGCACTCAACAAGCTCTTCCGTGTGGACAGCCTCAAGAAAGCCTCACCGCTGACTCGATCGCGAAACAGACAGGAGGCATCGCAACATCGGTCATCAGCACAGGTTCCGATCAGATCAAGTCTCGAGCACGACCGACAACCACGCGCTTCCACTGATTATGATACCACGACGGCTCCAAGCTCCCCCACCAACTTGGAATGGCCAAGCATCGCCATCAATCTCTCGCCGCCTCCCAGCAGGACCGGTTCGCCTGCAAGGAAACCCATCTCCACGATTCTACAGCCTTTCCATCGAAAGACGCACAAAGAACAAGGATCGATCAGCCGAACTGACTTCGCACACGTCCCTCCAGTGCAAGTTAGCCAGGACCCAGCAAAACACACCAAAGAACCTGATTCTCGTGGCCAGAGTCCGATGACGAGGGGCGTCAGTCCGTTGTCGAAGAATCGCACACATTCAACAGAACCAGACGACATTGCTCCACAGTCGTCGAATGAACAAAGGCACAGCGTAGCCAGCAAGGTCAGCACCCGATCTGCTGGAGCAAGCGGAAGTGATCATTCAAGACTTCGCGGAATCTTCAAAGGGGGCCGAATTGCAGAAATCGTTGGCAATGAAGTGTCACGAGTAGGTGACTTCATCTGGAAACGAGATCCTCCTACGGTATACAGGCACAGAGGCTCAGCTTCGGAAGGCAGTATCCGCTCTTACAAGTCTGATTCGGACAAAGAACATCATCACCACCATCACCACCAGAACGGGACCGTTCTGAAGACTCCTCCACCACTTGCGCGCTCGAGGTCTTCTACCCTTGAAAGCACACCCAGTGATCAGGTCTCCCCAATCACCGCGAAGGCAAATGCTTCGCACAACGATCGGCCTCGATACAACAATCCCAATCTGCCCAGTTTCACTTCGCCTTTTCAGAGGGATCGCGATCATCGAGAACAGAAGGAAGGCCTTTTGGCTCCAGAAGATGCCGGAATTCGGCAAGTCTCCACCGACAACATGTCTCATCTCACAGTTCGGCCACGGCCACGGTCCAATTCTCGTTCGCCACGACTTGCCCAGCTACCCAAACTCGACACTGGGGCTCCCACTACGCCCAATGAACTAAGCCGGCAGAACACGTACGGATTCGGCGCTGCCCTTGATCTGAGTCGATCGAGGGATGCTTCAGATCAACTCAACTCAGTCTTAGGCCCTGTCACAGGCCTCACTCGCCTTCGTACTACGAGATCCACTGGTGATCTCTCCACCGCTGGTGGGTCTCAGGCAGGACTGGAAACCCGTGAGGCCGGAGATGTCACATCGCGAGACATTGAACGTGCTTTTGCCTTGCTGCTCAGCTCTACCGTGAAAGCCCGGGAGATTGGCCGCCGAGCAGACGACTCCGGGGAAGACCTTCCGCGGTACCTTTACGAAAGCCTCACGGCGGAGAACAAAGCCTTACATTCAATCAACCCGCTTCGGGTGAGGAAACGAGAACGCCACATCGTCGCAGCCCAGAATATTATGAAGACTCTGGAAGGGTATTCCTCGACCTTCAACACCAAACTCCACTCCTTTACCAGCTCCCAGATCCCCGCATTGCACATCCAACTGCAAAGTCTCGAAGACCAAGTCGAAAACACCATGACGCCACAGGTGCGCGTGACGGCCGATTCCGCAGGCGAACTCTCCATGAAACTGTCCACGACGTCCACCCTTGCTGTGAAAGAACTAAATGATACGATTGAAGTCGCATTCCGTCGCAAACGGAGAGGACCAATTAGGCTTTTCAGAAAGCTGTGGTTTGCCGGGATTGAGTGGACCGTTGTGGGGTTGCTGTGGTTAATATGGGCAGTTGTCAGTGTCATCCAGGCAATCCTGGGGGTGGGGAGGTGCCTGATAAGGGGGATCAGATGGATGTTCTGGGTTGAATGAGGGAGAGGGTTTGGTGTCTGGGAATCGGTCGATGGCCGACGATAGGGTTGAGACACGGCTACAACATGGATCAGAAATTTTCTAATATGAAGGACTATCTACGGAGTACAAGTGGACGGGCGTGCGCAGTACTGGCTTATCATGCGAGGGAGACACTAGATGGCCAGCAGAACGGCGTGCAGGACTCGAATCGAGTCGAGGCAACAATCGGGTAGAGAGGGACGTCCAGCTTCTCATTTCGCCGTTGATTATGCGACCCTTTTTTTGTGTTCTGAAGTGCTGTGTCGGTACACTATCTTGTATAGCTTTATAATACATGCATTGGATGAGCACGAGATCTACACGAGAATGTGAAGCATTCTTCCCACCGGCATGTCCAAGCCCAAGTTACCAGATCCCAGGGGCCGGGGGAGAGTGGGATTTCCTCGGATCTCACCTGGGGGTGAGATATTGTTCACGACCCCATGCATGATATCGTGGAGAGCAATGAACAAGTAAAGAAACAAAGGCTGATTGAAATGATTGCGCACTTGCAAGGACCACCAGGGATGTTTCTCCCCTGGTACGATGTATGCCCGGCCCTGTGTGTGTCTCTGCGGTCTCGGTCTCTCTCCCATGCGAGCAATCGAGGGACCGTGCGTTACTATTGCAACTGTCGAGCTACATAGCAGAGAGTGGGCGACTAGCGCAGACCAGCTGGGCGACAGCGAACAGGTTGACCGAGAACAATTTCCAGGAGGCTCTCTCTGGCTCGACAGGGCCGGGAAGGAATGGCGGACGAGCGTGCGTTTCTGTAAATCGTCATGCTCGTGGCTTGGTAGATAAGAAGCAAGACGGACGCGGCCGAGGCAAAGGACAGGCAGGCGTGGAACGTGGATTGGGATGACGGCCTCGAATGTCTTCAAGTGCCGCACGGAGTATCTCAGAGCCCAAGTTCGAAGGACGGGTTCACAGAGCTTCTAGAATAGTGATATCGAACGAAGACTGTCGGTCTTTGCCAGTCTGCTTGTCAGCCAACTCTACTGTACACACCTCATTTGCGCAACATTCCGTTTTTTTCTCTTCAATAGTACCTCTCTTGCCTCCGTGCCGGCGACCTATCCTACTCTCAAGCACTGTAACCGCGCCTCCGTCTCGATAACCTCCAAAGCCTGCTTCACTTCAAGCGCTTTCCTAACGTCGCTCAACCAATCCCTCGACAACACTTTCGCCCATCCCTGCAAGGAGTTCATCTCTCTCGCCGCACCGTCGAGATCGCCTTCTTCAAGCAAAGTCTCCGTGCGAGTGAGGACACTCTCCACATCGGAGCCAGTGGGTTGTCCGCGCTTCTTGAACAGTACATTCGAAAGGATGAGCGATGCAGCATGTGAAGCGATCCCGGCATCCTCGGGTAGCAGGGAAGCTTTCCTTACTTCGCTTGCGACGCGGCGGAACCGGTCGATCAGTTGTGGCTGCGACGGGATTCCCTTCTGGTATGCGGCAGGATTGATGCTCGCGATGGCGGCGTCGACGACAGGGTCGCCTTCAGCGACAAGTTTCAAGGCCGCCATTTCACGCACAAATGCTCTCGGTTTCGCGTCCGAGGCCGCCGAAGCGGCGAGGGTAGAGCGCACGGCATCGACTGCGACTTGGAGTTTCTGTGTTGCCAGGTTGGAATCGATCACACCATTCCAATTCGATGTGAGCTCTGTCAGAGAATCGACGTTTGAAGACAGGTCCGAGAGTTTGCTCAATCGTCCCTGGCGTTCGGCTTCCACTAGATCCTTCACCTGCGCCACGAAATCGCGCTTCATCTCGATCGCTTGTTCAGCGAGTTCGTTCTTCAGACGCTGCTCGGCTAATTCTGTGCTGCGTTGGACTTCAGTCTTTACCTTCTCTTCGTACAATTGAGCAAGTCGGGCGCGCTCGGTCTCGAATTCCTCACGGTATCGGGCATCATCCTCGGCTTGGGCGGTTTCAATGCGCTTCAACAGTTGTTTGGCACCTTCATCAAACTCTCTGTGCGCTTGAGCAATGCGTTCTTCGGCAGCCTTGCGTTCTGCGTCGCGTAATTCGGTGATCTTGCTGGCGACTTGTTCTAGCGATTCTTTGGCCTTCGTCATGGGCAAGGAGTACTTGTTGGCAGCATCAGCAGAGTCAGAGTTCACCACCGTGATCAGATCGTTGACAATCTTTACCAGCTCCTGTACCACCGGCTCATCGGCATTTGGGACAGTCAGAGGTGAGATCTGTGACACTGGCGGGATGGCAGGCGGCCTTGTATCAGCGGTTGAAGAGGCTGGTGGAGCTTCTGGACTTGCCTGAGGCGAAGGCGGAGGAGAAGGCGGCTTAGCAGAGGTGTCGGCTGTTTTGGAAAGCTCCGCAGGTACGGTCTCTTTGGGTTTCCCTTCCTGCTTTGCTGCGGCGCCCTTCTTTGCGGTCTCGATCGAAACACTCCTCTCTTTGGGAGTCGCTCCGTGGGGGTCTTGTTTCGCATCAGCAGCCTGTTTCGATGTAACCGGTGCCCCTGCATCAACTGCGCTCATATGCTTGCCCTTTTGAGTGACATCGCTTCCCTTGTCCGGTTCTTCGACAGCTCGCCATGACAGTCCAGACTTCTCAGGAATGGTAGTAACCTTGGCCTGTCCCCTCCCATCCGATCGAGGCGGGCGCGTGACGTTGTGCCTAGCATTTGGGAAGCGCTTTTTGAATGCGCGCTCTTCAAAATACAGAACCGATTCCTCCCCGAGCGGGACGTACTCGGTGAAGAAGTCATGAAAGTTGTCGTTTCTCAATGCATAAAATACAGCTCCTCCGTAGCCAAGCGCAGACAGAACAATAAGGTAGAGCAGAAGACGGAAGCGAGAGAATCGTTTCCGGGGTGGAGGAGTGGGTTTCGGCGATGGAGGTGGTGGAGGAGGCTGTTCAGCTGGGCTGACGGTCGAGGAAGTCGTGGGCGGAGCTGTTTGGGTCTTCGTAGGTGGACTAGGGGGTGCCAACGGGACATTCTGCGGAGGAATGGTAGAGTCGGAGGAAGGTGTAGCAGGTGTCGCGGCGGTGGTCCTGGGAGCTGGCGAACCCGGTCCACCAGGGCCCAAGGGAACTTCTGTCTTGACCGGAGCCGATTTGGACTGGCTGCCTGGCAAGAAGGCGGGATCTGAGCTCAACAAGGATTCATTCCTCTCCGCGAAGGTCCTCCGCTGTTGACATTGTGTTAGTCGTCTGAGCTCCGTTCGACCTGTTCAACCGTACCTGGGTTATTCCAGCTCGAACGACCATCTGCCTGCGCAAGGGTGCGCTGACGGGCCTGGCTAGACGCAGCATCTCGACCTGCGCTGCCCACGTCCGGGCTCTTGTTCAAACGAGTGTTAGATTCCTCGGGAACGTCGACTGTGCCGTTGATTGAAGTTTTTGGAGCTTTGCTGCATTTCGGGAGCTCCAGCAGTGACTTATCATGCCGCTTTTACGTTTGCACGTGATCTTACACTGAAATCTCTGGGAGTCGCTCACGGCCGCAACTGAACTCAAGACGAGTATTGATTTCGTATCTATCAACGTCTACAGCGGATACCGAACCTTTTTTTGGACTCGAAACCCCAACGCCACGCTAATGAGCAGTCTTCTAGAGTGCCGTCAGAGTACCGTCCTTCATCATCTCCTTCCAGCCATTTCCAACCTTCGGCGCTTGCTCCGCAGCTTCTCTGCCTGTCCGTCGCGTTTACTGTTCGAGTACTGCATCTTTTCGAAGAGTTTCCGCTTCTTGTTGCTCATCATCATCTTCTGGCGCTCGATTTCCTCGTCCTTCCTCGCCCGCTCAAGCTGCCGAGCTTTGACAATCTTAGTGTTCTTATTGGTCCCATGCACGTCGGGTTTGACAGGTCGGCCGGCCGCTTCAGCTTCAAGTTCCCTCTGGTGTTGGGCTTCCTCATCAAGGTCAGAAACCTCGTCGGCAGCGTCTTCAAACCCAGCGAAGGTGTCTACTTCATCCTCGTCCTCACCTTCGGATTCCCCTTCTGACCCTGCAACATCCATGTCACCCGCGTCAATCTCCTCCGCTTCATCCTCACCATCCTGCTCGCTATGATTGTTGTTCTCAACGTCGTCTTTGTCAGCAATGCGACCAACGTCTTCTTCCTCTTCCTCTTCTCCATCTGTACCGGCTTCGGCCTCCCCTTCCAGCTCCTGCTCCTCAAGGGTTGCTCTGGGATCGTACTGGCCGCTAGTGGGTTTGATCCAAGGACTCAGATGAGGGGGCAGAGTTTCCCCGGGCGCATAGACATTGGTCGGCAGCAGCTTCCCCTCGTTCACGCAGTCCCAGATCCATTGTGGCTGGACATAGATCCTCCCAGGCATGATAAATCCAGGCTTTACCGTTTGGAGGTTCTGGTCTTTGGGCTCTTGCTGTCCCTGCAAGCTAGGAAGCGGTTGCGCTGGGGTAGGTCTGTCAACAATCTGGTGCGTAATCCTCGGATCTGTCTCGTCATGCGTGAAGGCTCCCTCGCCAAGCACATTGTCCCAGCCAACCCGCTTGCAGCCAAATGCTCGGAGTAGAAATTCGATGGGGTGGCGGGGGGCTTCACGGGATATGAAGATTGTGAAGTCAGAGAAGAGCCGGGCCGCATCTTCAGAGGTCACGTCCGGCTGTGGCAGCGTGTCGCCCTCCGGTGCCGCAGGTATAAATGTGTCAATGCCGTCGGCTTCTGGTTGGTCGTCCGGCTGCTCGTCTTGTCCAAGCCTCTCATCTGCTGGCGTTTCCTGGGCGATCTTGTCGATTTGAGCCTGCACCACCTCAGTGTTCCCGTTCTGTGCATGTCCATTGGCGATCGTCTGTTGTTCTACCCCTTGGTCAATTGCTCCCGCCACCTGACGACCTTCGAGGGTGAAGGCTGCCAATTCAGCGCCTCGTTCATCGCTTGCCGTGTCAAACTTGGGAGGATATACAAGACCAATTGAGGTGTACAGCTTGTAATTGACGAAGCCTAGCAGGGTGCAGTAAAACTCCACAAAGGTGCCCATTATCCTATAGTCCACATCTTGAGTTACCCTCTGCACAAATTTGTACGGCACCAGCCACATGATATCTTGGCCCTGAATGGTCGCCTGATAGTAGATACCCTTGATCGAGAGGAAGGATTTGCGAAGCGAGTTTGTGGCGATCAGATAATGCTCGAATTCGTGGCAGAGACGCTGACAGCGGGAAATGACTTTGGCGGGGACCTCAGTGGTCGAGGGCAGGTTGGCAAAGAGGAACAGCAGCGAGAGCGCATCGTCGAGATCTCTTAGGGCATCGACAAAGGTGGGATATCGTTCACGCACGATGTGATCCAATTTGATCTTGCGCATGCCATGTTTCTCCAACCGCACTGCATCTTTCACCTCGTTGCGACCGAGCGATCTGGCGATCTTCTTCTCGAGGGCCTTCTGTTCCCGAAACTTGCCCAATAATGGCTCATGAAGAAGGTACTGGATATCTTTGGTGTAGTAGAAGGTGGTCGAGTGGGTGGCAGACTTGCTTGCCTTTTTGATATTCCTCGGCTCTCGAGGGTAGATGCCTTTGAAAATGCACAGGCGACGAAAGTCTGGTAGAGAGATCTGAAGTTTGCGCACGGCTTGTGTTCTGGTGATATAGTTCTTCGCCTGGCCAGACTGGCCTTTCTTCTTTTGCTTTCCCATGGCGAACTCTCTCAGCAGGACGGATTGGCACAGATGCAAAGACACAGAACAATTGCTGCTGGAGAAAAAGTTCAAGGTGTGGAGAAATTCTGGCGCAGTTTTGCCGATTAGATTAGATCAGATCAAACTCCTCCCGCTCCAGGTTCCGGCCACATCAGTCAATCGGGCCTCCTTTTCACATCTACATTTTCCATTCACCACAACCATTCCGATGCCGGCGAGCAGCCTGGGTTATAACAACTATGGCAATATCGCTGGGCCGTAAGACCGTGGCGATATATGCAGGCGCAGCACTGTTACGGCTGCTTGTGTTTCTGGCCTTCCCAGGCATCATCGAATTTCTGACGACCCGAGTCGAGATATCTACTCCCATATCCAGCTTCAAGAGACTGCAGGAAGGTCTTTTTCTGTACCAACACGGCTTGTCCCCTTACGACGGCGGAGTCTTCCACCAGGCCCCACTATTACTTGTCATCTTCGAGATTGTGCCGCCCTCGTTTGTTTTTGTTGGGCTGGACCTTCTGAACGCTGTTTCCCTGCATTCCATCGCAGAAAACCTGCAGATTCCGAGCCCTCGGTTTCAGAAGCTGGACGGACCACTTATCGCCGCGGCGTATCTCTTCAACCCCTTCACCATTCTGTCCTGTCTCGGACGAAGCACCAGTCTCTTCACCAATGCCGCTATCATTCAAGCAGTCCTGTACGCTTCATCAGGAGATGGCATCCGAGCCATGTTTGGCCTGGCCATTGGCACATATTTGTCCATGTATCCAGCTCTGCTCCTACCGCCGACCCTGCTCATGATCCACAAAGAACAATCATCGTCGACTTCCTTTACCGCCTCGATCATATCCTACATTGGAGGACTAGGGGCCCTGCTAGCAACCGTACCAGTCTTGACCAGCAGCTTTCGGGACTTCCTGGCGTCGTGCTACGGCGCCCAGATTACAGTCCCTGACCTGACACCCAACGTTGGATTGTGGTGGTACTTTTTCATCGAGATCTTCGATTCCTTCCGGGACTTTTTCATCGGTGTATTCTGGCTGCACCTAGTCGGCTACGTCGGAGGCATGACTCTCCGACTCCAAAATCAACCTCTTTTTGTCATTACCAGTCTTCTCGGCTTGTTCGCCATCTTTAAGCCATACCCGAGCATAGCCGACGTTTCGCTATATCTTGGGTTTCTGCCCATGTACCAACACGTTCTTCCCTGTAAGGCTTGTTCCGCCGACTTCTATGCAGACGCTGACTCTCGCAGTAACTCGATACACCTTCATAGCAGCTTCAGTCCTGCTATATTCGACTCTGCTTGGGCCTGCATTCCACCACTTGTGGATATATGCTGGATCTGGGAATGCCAACTTTTTCTATGCCATCACATTGGTTTGGAGTCTCGGTCTAACGATCCTTGTCGGGGACACCTTGTTCGCCGTGATGCGCGACGAATGGGAAATGGAGAGGCCGGAAATGAAAGGGAAAAGTGTGCGCCAAATATAGACGGCAATTGCATCAGCGCTTCAACTGCTTCGACAGGATGATGTAGCTTGGTTCCTTTACTGTGCCGTTCCTGAGTTTTCGTGGACCAGGAGAGAAGTCGTCTTCTTGGTAGCCCAGCTTGGTATACCAGTCCACAGCCGGCCTATTCGCCCGAAAAACCGTCAACATGACTTTGGCGAGACCAATGTTCCGTGCAATTGCTTCCGCTATATCCATCAGCTGCTTGCCAAACCCCTTGCCCTGCCATTGCGGAAAGAAGTGGATTTCGTACACGTAGAGGACTTCCCAGCCGTCTTCGTAAGTGACCATGAAAGACATGAAGCCAGCAATGGTTCCGTCGCCGAGAAGGGTGATGTATTTCATGTCGGGTAGTTTCATCTCCTTCCTCTTCTTGCTAACCGACCAGCTTAAGTCGGAATTGTCGTAATCATGAGCGCTTGTTTGCTCGATCAACTTCAGACATTGTTCTCGCCGAGGATCTGGCAGACTCGCAGCATCATCTACTATCACGCTATCTAGCTTTGGATCACTGGACAACAACTGGACCCGGGACTCGTGGGGCTCGTACTTTTGGAAGAACTCCTGGCATGACAAAGCATTCACCGTTTCAACGAGCTTTGGCTCCGCATCTGCCCGATCTTGAGACTTGTTGCTCGACGGTCGCACCTGGTCCCGCTTGACTCGCTTAGAACTTGACATGGCGCTGTTTGTTTGCTAAGGACCGAAGGACGACCACAACCGCACTCTTCAAAGAAATGTCGTGGTGCGGGGAGAACCGCGATCAGTTCATCCGTGGAAAGCCAGAAAGGCACGGCAACATTGCCAAGTACAGACACGCAAAGTTTCCCGGACGACCAGCCACTGGCAGCATTACAACCACTACATGTTGCGTATTGCAACCGGTAAGCTGGTGGTACTATTATTGAGTTCTAGCGACCAAGATCTTTTGTTAGACCTTGAAATATATGCTGGTTGTAACACCACCTATAGCTAGTCATCCTGGTGCTGCGACAGGACGTTGGCCGAGATACATCTATAGGTAGATAACAGGATCTACTTGAAAAGACTCGTATAGTTCGGTACGGCATCCGATTCTAGAGCTAGCGTACCTCGTAGTAAGGCGTGCATTATACATAGAGTTTTTGCTGTTAATGTAGCCCGAATTCGCCGTGTGTGAGTCGGCAATTTCTGCCTTTTCGCCGAAGACTGTTCTCGGTAATGCACCGTCCTCGACCGTGTCAACAGGGCTGCACGTTCCACCGGAACAATGACATCAGGGGACGCAGGGACATCTCCGCAGCTTGCTCTTGAGCTCCTCACGGTGAAGTAATTAAAGTCGACACAAAACTCTGCCATTCGAGCCAGTAACGCGTGTCCGAACTCTTTCCCCCAGTGGATACGATACTTCTTCTCGCGATGATGTGATTACTGATTGGCCATGACTTAATTGCAAGAAGAGGAGGGCACATCAGCAAAACAGAAAAGAAGCCCCTCCTCCATAATCTCTTCCTCTCAAAATGGCCTCTCCATATATCCGCACATTGCTCTGCTCGTCTCGTCCTCGTCTTCCCTCGTCCGTATACCGTTCAGCCCTCCCTTCCTATCGCATATTGTCAACAGCCAAAATGTCCTCAGCACCCAAACTCAAGGACCCCTCCCTTCTCATCCAACAAGCCTTTGTCAACGGTGAATTCGTCGACGCCGCGTCTTCACAGACCTTCGACATCCACGACCCCGGCAACGGAAAGAAAATAGGAACCTGTCCCGAGTTCAGCGCTGATGATACAATCAAGGCGATCGCCGCCGCGACCGAGGCTTTCACCTCGTTCAAGAAGACCCTGCCGCGGGAAAGAGCCACGTTACTGCGGAAATGGTATAATCTGATGCTCGAAAATGCCGACGACCTCGCAACACTAGTAACGTGGGAGAATGGGAAACCCTTCAACGACGCCAAGGGGGAGGTCACGTATGCGGCAAACTTTTTCCAGTGGTTCAGCGAAGAGGCGCCCCGAGTCTACGGCGATACCATCCCAGCCTCCGTCCCAGGAAACAGAGTCATGACACTCAAGCAGCCTGTTGGCGTATGTGGTTTCATCACACCCTGGAACTTCCCCGCCGCCATGATCACGAGGAAAATTGGCCCCGCCATCGCCGCAGGATGTACAGTCGTAGCTAAATCGCCTGGTGAAACCCCCTTCACCGCCAATGCGCTTGCGGAATTGTCCCGCCGAGCAGGCTTTCCTCCGGGCGTGATCAACATCATTACGGCGCTGAAGAATACCGCTGAAGTCGGTTCCATCCTCACCACCGACCCGCGCGTGAAGAAGGTTTCCTTTACCGGCAGCACGAACGTCGGCAAACTTCTCATGAAACAATCGAGCAGCACGCTCAAAAAACTATCATTTGAGCTTGGTGGAAATGCGCCTTTTATCGTTTTCGACGATGCGCCCGATCTGGACGCAGCGGTCGCTGGCGCCATTGCATGCAAGTTCCGCAGCTCAGGGCAGACCTGCGTGTGCGCGAACAGAATATACGTCCAAGAAGGTATCTACGATGAGTTCGCCAAACGGTTTGCCGAGAAGGTCGGAAACTTCAAGGTTGGATATGGCTTCGACGACAATATCACGCACGGACCAGTCATCCACGACCGCGCGATCGAAAAAGTTGAATCCCACGTTCGAGACGCGGAGAAGAAAGGCGGTAAAGTTATCGTCGGAGGGAAGAAATTGCCGGACCTGGGCTCGAATTTCTACGCGCCAACGGTGATTACGCATGCCACGAATGATATGGCGCTCGCTCAGGAGGAGACGTTTGGTCCTGTGGCGGGTTTATTCCCCTTCAAGACTGAGAAAGAAGTTGTTGCGTTGGCGAACGACACTGAGGTTGGATTGGCGGGTTATTTCTACTCGCGAGATGTTGGCAGGATTTACAGAGTCGCCGAGGCCCTTGAGGTGGGCATGGTTGGCGTGAATACCGGTCTGATCTCAGATACCAGTTCCCCATTCGGAGGAGTGAAACAGAGTGGATTCGGAAGAGAAGGAAGCAAATATGGGATCGCGGAGTTCCTTAACATAAAGAGCATTACCGTTGGCGGGATCAGCAATGATTTGCAGGGATGATGAGTGTATCCCGAGGGGGAAAGATCACATGTATCGTAGCAGGGTGAAAACTGTGAGAATACACAAGGTTGCATGCCCTTACGAGACTGTCACTTGAGTTTCAGATGTTTTGTGATCATTGGGCGTCATCTCGACCGTACTCGATGCAGACAGGGAGGTACTGTAGGTAAGGTAGGTACTGTAGCACGGTTGGTAAAAGCGGATTCAGTCGCCTTGCCTCGTGCGTGGCGTGGGCATGGGGATTGAACGAGTGAGTGAGTGAGTGAAGAGTGAAGAAGCACCAGTCACCCTGAGTCACCAGCGATGCAGCCTTGCAGTGAGACATGCCTGTTTGGGCACATTCGCGACAACAAAGTTACGGATGGGGTAACGTGTGTGGAGACGAGCTTACGGACTACACCGATTCCCTCACTCTCTCATGCGTCAGGTGATGGTATCCGATATTCTAAGGAGCCCTGATACCACCACAACTCCATGAGGCCGTGTTGACTGGTCAGTGTGTAGTAACCATTATACATAGATGAATTTCGTGACCATACGATATGACGGGACCTCCAACGCAAGAATTGCCGACTATTGAGACGGGGGTCGCGGCTCTAGGATAGTCGGAGGGCATAAAGATTTCATTCCGTATCATGTCCCTTTCTATTTTTCTGTCCAATGGCACCCAAATGGTATCTGTGTCTGCTGCTAACCAAACCGCTGGCCTGATTTCTTCATGAGCAGCATATCTTTACTCGGCGAATGCAGCTCCGATCCCGTAGGTTCGTGTCACCTCGTTGGAGGCTAGAGGTAGCTCTGTGTCAACTCAATGGGGAGACGAGCTCGGGTGATATTCTGTTGTTTCCAGAGTTGTTGAAACCCGGAACTAGAGCGAATTTCGGGACCGTCGTGACGTTTTCGCCATTTTTACTCAACTTGGTCACAATGTTGAGAGCTAGTTTCTGGTTGGTGCCGATGCATATATCCCTGCGGCGGGTGGGAATGATGAAGGGCTGGCGGCAGCTGCGCCCTCCTTGTCTGTGGTTTCTCTTCACTCCCGTCATATTCATTTCTGCAGGGCTGTCTCAATGGTATTGTTCCTTCGCCATTGCTCGCGCCTTCGCTGCGAGCTCATTAATCTCTTCCATCTGCGTGAGCACCTTCGACAGTGTTCGCTCGCAGTCCTCTCCGTATTCTGGGAATGCCTTGAACAACTTTTCCTGACCTTTTGGCTGGAACGCGTCGAGATCAGACTTTATGGCCTCGACTGTGGCGCTTAGAGCTGTCTTGATACCGTCAGAGACTTTGTTGATTGTGTCCCGAAATTTCTCGAACAGCAGGGATCGGAAATCGTCCACAAAGTCTTCGCTTGAAACCCGGGCCTGGAGAATATCGTGACGTTTCTTCGTAACCCCATTCCCTGTTCTCTGTCAGTTATGCTCGCCTGAAAAACGACAAGAGGGTGTCTCTTACCAGAGATTCGACTGGCTGCTCTATATGTCTCGAGCATGCAATCCACGATGTACGAGTTTTGATGAGCGCTGTTTCCATCGAGCCTCATCTGTCCCACACCTTTCATGTATGTCATTCTGGCTGTTCGAAGAGCGATCATTAAAATGTCCATTCTGTTAGTTAGTGATTTCTCGAAGTTCGCGGACGCCTGAAGCTCGCGACACCGCGCTGCGTATGTCGTCAAACATCCAGTAACATCCGTCTCAAGAACATTCAAGAGAGGGTGGGTGTGCACCTCGAAGTCGTGCCAGCTCTGGCCCATCACTTCGCTGTTGAAGCAAGTCAGGAGTTCCATGTTCCAGCATCTTGGACCCATGCTACCAGTACGATAGGTCCCGTCGTTTCTAGCCCATGAGCCCACTGATGCAGGCGGCCAATTTTCCCAACTTTGAGCCACACCGAGACATGCCTGACAGATTTTCTCCGCACCCTTTTCCAGAGGAGTATTTACGTACCTCTCAAAGACATCATGCATCTTTCTGATCCATTCTGAAAGGGCCTCATGACAAGCGTTGAGCTCCACCGCCTCGGGAAGACGTGGACGATTCTCAAGCTCCATGTTGACCCTGCAAGACTCCACCCAATTGCCGAAAGAACCTATCAATGCCGGGATTTTGTTTGTCAGGAACAGATTCATGGTATTGAATAGCGGCTCTGCGGGAAGGTCTTCGAGATGCTGACGAAGTGCTGGAATGCCGCTCAGCTCCCTCTCTTCTTCTGTTTTGGCCTTCGAATACAAAAGGTTGTCAATGCAGAATACCTTGAAGTTTCCGTTCTTGACATATGATCCGTATTTTCGCTCTAAGTCTTTCCTCACCTTCTCATTGCGAGTGGTGATGAGTAGCGTGTTGAACTCGCGCTGGGCGTCCTTGACAGCTTTGTCACCCTTTTTTTCGGCCTGGTGAATCTCAGCTTTCGCTTTGCTGATTTTGGCGCGGCCCACCAGTCTCTCCAAAGTGCGATTGCCCTCCAAATCTGCCGCTGAACGTGTGCATATGATGGTGATATTGACACAAGTAGCCTTCTGAGCTTCGGCTTTTGCTTGCATAAGCTCCAAGTTCTGCTGAACAATGGGTATATCGCAGGCTCTGGAGATGTCCACCACCAGGCACAGATCATCGCACTTACTTTGAGCCTTACGTGCAGCTCTGATCCTCGCGAGATTTGTGTCGTTGAATCCAGGCAGGTCGACAAGGGTGAGACCTCGGCTCAGAATGCCGGTATTAGAATAGATCGAGAGGCATTTGACGAAAGGCCAGAGACCACGGTCTTGGAGGAGTGATTGTTGTTCCTGACATCCATCTGCATCCTGCGCTTCTTGGATCCAGGTGCCGTCGTCTTCCATGTCATCGGGAAACTCGAGTTGACTGCAGCAGTCGATCAGGTACTCTTTCGCCTGTTCTATGCTTTCCTCGTCGTCGCCGTGCTCGAGCATGTCCATATCGAAGTCATCCATGTCTCCAAAAGCCGCCTCGAATATATCCTGCGCAGCCTTGCCGTCCTCGTGGATCTTCTCGTCCTTAGGGTCTTGGGACTCTTTACCTATGGCCGAAGTCCGCCAGAAGTCGTATAGCAAATCACCCACATATTCGCCGAGTTCCCGCTTAGACATCAATTTACATTCCAAGGTGAACGCAGAACGGTGTCTTTCTTGGCAAATGCGATATTCTGCGGCGAAGGGCGTGACAGCAGAGCCACAGGATCCAGTCTTTGCCAGCCCGTCGTGGTCGAGCACGGAGTTGAGAGAGCTGCTCTTTCCAGCCCCCGAATTGCCAATGAAACCAATCAATCTCTCAGTGGGAATTTGCGCATTCGCCAGCGAATCCGCTTCTTGCAGCAGTCGTTCTGGGATTTTGCGAGGACATTTTCTCAGAATGCACGCGATCAGTCCAGCAAGGTTCATACCCTGCGTTGCGGCTAGTTCGAAGGATGGTTCGCGGAAGGGTGGGTATGTCAATTTCAGTGCCGCAACTCGATCTCTGGTAGCAATGGTTTCACTCATCGCGCCTACAACTCCTTCGGTGCGTTTGCAGGGATGCGTTTCTGCGGGGTCGGAACGGTAGAGATGAACCTCGTCTCACCGGACCACTAACTGCAAATATGAAGGGAAGGTGACATAAACGGTGGACGGATGGAGAATAGATCGCAGCGGCTGAGATGAAAGTTGAATGAGGTTGACTAGTAGCCTTTGGCTGGTGGATTCAGTAGGGATGGGGGGAGGATGCTGAGCTGTCTCTGGTGTTCGAGATTTGAGGCCAAGCAGATGAAGTGTTGGACATTTGGTCGGCCCAAGCGTGTACCGAGACTCAGCAGAGAGTATACCGTCGAGGTTGAGAGCAAGTTATCATGGTACGGGTGAGAATGGAGACCTTTAAGAAGAAACGGTTCATGGAACGATGTAGGAGAGGAAGAGTACTGAGAGCAAAGGAGATGGAAGTCAGCCCATATCGTCACGGATAATGGCGAGATCATGCGGTGGTAAGGAGAAAATGAAGGCTCAGAGAGGTGGGTGGTCATCGATTCAGAAGGCCGCAAGGGCTTATGAGCTTTTCTTCAATTTGAGAGCACACCCTTATACTGTACGTGAAGCTGGACGCCAAATATTACTGTGGACACCGTCTGCTCCACACTTCATTTACTGTATATTCCCGCAGCTCTTAAGTGTGCTGAAACTTGCACCTGGTCAAGTTGAGTTGACGAGAATCAAAACCAAAAGTGATGTGATTAAGCTTGATTGTGCCAAGCGTTCTAGCGTCTGCCTCGGCGGGACTTTGTACACATAGGATAGAACTCGTACATGCCTCGGTGCATGCAAGCGGCGTAGTACAGAACCACAAAGTCTATGTAGGTACTTGCATTGTCAGGGGTATAGTGCGAGGCCCTTTTCCAGTGTTTTGCACATCCGCTTGGAAGGCCCAGTTGATTCTTGATACATGCCACATTTCAATCATAAACTCCATTATCGCCGGGCTACAGAGTTAGTACAGTGATACTCCAGTTGATCACGTCCAGAAATTCATAAGCCATTGATGCTTCTCACCGGTGCAGAGCGCGTGACGCTTAAGCTACCAGCGGACCATCTCCCAAGCGCCAGTTCCTCGAGTGTTTTGGACCTATATCGTCGTCAGCGCCCACGGGACGGTAATGGGAGATCCGGGAGCGAAAATTCCGGGTAAAGAGGGATTAAACCACGGAACCACTCACTTGCCGGCCCAAATTGATCCCCGCTTCGCCTTTTCTTGCACTTCTGGGATAAAGAAGTGCGTAATTGCGGCTCCAAGTATCATACATGCCGAGAAGATGACTAGGATGGTACCGTAGCGCTTCGTCTGATTGTCTCCAGGAGACGAGGAGCCGAATTTATAGTAGAAGGAGAACACCTGCACCAGGATCGATCCCAGCTTGCCGGAGGCGGCCGCAATGCCATGACACGTGCACCGATAGCGTGTTGGGAATAGCTCGGCAGGAATGATATATGTCGTCGAATTGGGGCCTGTCGATGGTTTAATGACTGGAGAGAACATGCTAGATATAAGGAGACTTACCAAGATTGAAAAGTAATTGACCAAAGACTGTCCACCTCTGTCAGAGTACATCGCTATCAACATGGCTTTTGACATCGGAGAACCTACCGTACAAGGTGATTGCCAGAGCACCCTCCTGATGGACTGTGATGAACTCCGTGCCCAAGGCAATGAACAGAGCGCCCAGGGCTAAGAAGCCGTATTTCTGGACAGAGACTCTGTTCAAGCGGCTGGACAAGACTAGGTTATCATTAGCATTGCCCGGACAATCTCGAGAAAGCCAGGACAGTCTCTAATTTCGGCGGTACTGATCTGGACAGAGCTCAGGGAGACTTACGAATGAATAACAAGCCCCCGACAAAGCTCCCAATGTTCAGGATCACCAATGCCTGAACAGAAGTATGCATGAACATGTCGTAGATGTCGGTGTTAGGGTCGTCGTTGGTCTTCCATATCGGTCGAGGTCCTGCAATGTTCAAATTTCCCCAAGTCTTCGCCAGAAACTGTGGATTCGACAGGCCAATTCCGTAGTACCCAAAGTCTAATAGGAGCCAGCACCATGATACGGCGGCCAGCGTCCTCCAGTTGCCTTCGGTCCAGAAGTACTGTCTGATGTCGGCCTTTGAGATCTTCCAAGACGAGTTGAGTGTGGCTAAAGGCGCCGAGGTCACGGTGAACGATGGTCTCACATCGGATCGATCGTCAAGTGAGCGGGTTGAAATGGCAGACTCTGGTAGTGAATCGCACCACATGCCTGCCTCCATCTCGCTGTTCAACGAAGTCTCGCCGAACAATTGTGTGGCGTCAAACTCGGCCTTCACCGGATCATCTTCGATATCAAGCAGGAACCTTGGTGTTTCGGGGATAGCGAAACGGAACAGCAGAGCGACCACGCCCGGAACCACACCAATCCCAATAATCCACCTCCACATGATGTCCACGGAGCGTTGAAGGTCATCCGAGTTCACACTCGACTTGCGAGAGATGGCGATAACGATTAACGAGATAAGGTTGCCCATGATCTGTCCGAGCGGTTGCGAAAAGAAGACACACGCCATCATTCGGGCGCGATGACGAGTAGGCGCGAATTCGGCACAAATTGTTGCGGAGAGCTGGAGGCATGTTAGTATCCATCGACCTCATTAGAACCTCGTCGGCCCGGATACTGACTGGATAATCCGCACCCACTCCAATCCCAACCATGAGCCTCCACCATATCAGCCATCCATAAACGCTCATGCTCCCATTATGGCCTTCCGAGCTCATTACGACGCCGAGGGTCGAGCCAATAAGCAGCAGCAACTCGATGCCATACATCGTCTTTCTCCCCTTCTTGTCGGCCAGGAAACCAAACGTGGCTTGACCGATCAAGGTGCCAGCGAGAGTGACGATGTTGATACATGTCAGTTTGTAGCTGGAGACTTCTTGGTTCCAGTAGACGTAACTAATCATTGGGAGAACAATATTGCCGGCAAAGAGCTGCCGAATTGTCAGTCGGGAGAATGAATTTGGGACGAAACTTGGGGCGTACCGAGAATCCATCGAGCAGAAACCCTACTCCGGCGACGAGGACGACGACCCATTGGAAAGGCTGTCGGTCGATGGTCTCATAGATCTGACGGACACGGACATGGCGGTCCTGAGAGCGGGAGAAATGTGAGTCCTTGCTCCCCAGAACGAATTTGTAGTTGCTCATGAACACTCACCCGCTCATGATCAAAATCTCTTGCGCGATCAGTCGCATACAGACGTCCGCGCCATCGTCCCATGATGTATTCCAAGGTGGTTTAAATTGGGGGCCAAAAGCGAGGGGGTCCTGGCTGTCAACGGTCCATGGCGCAGATGACGGGGATGAGAGCAAGAGTAAGCCGGAAGAGCGCTTCTGGCGAGGCTGCAACTGCAGAGGGGGAGCAAATAGAGGATGTCAGATGGACGAGGACAATGTTTTGACAGGAATAAATCGAGGACGCTGGGAACGGTAAGGACGGGTACCTGAATTGCTTTTGACTGTTGAAGGCGGGACTCGGATATGAAGTCTCTTGGCGTGGCAATGTCGAGGAGAGCCCAGCAGGCTATATTGTCTGCGCATCGGGCCCTGCAAGGCGTGGAACCACGCACGTGCGGGCACTGCTCACCGTCCAGTGAGAGCACCATTCTGTGTCTGGTGTTTCGACGGTTATCATCACAGAGATCCGAACTCCCTGGTAAGAATCGGCTAGCCTCCATATGTGCCTGCCGGGGACGAGGAAGGTCACGCCTATAGATCCCTGAGATCGCGTGGTGTGCTCAGTGTGACGGATTGGTGAGGCTGCCTAGAGGGGCGTGCCAGGCGCACTGGTAGGTGACCGGGCGCGTTCATGGTGTCGAGAGAGCGTCGTCAAGGTGAGAGATTTGCAAACCGAGAGGCCCAGTCAGATTCTCAGAACGGCCACGTGCGGTCCAGTGATGGAGCTGCAGGCCCTCGACGTTCTCGGCTGCAGTCCGTCTCCGAGGCTTCTCCCTTTTTGGACCTCTATGAGATCCATTTACGCTCTGCTGATACTCCCACGGTCTCAGCATGCTGCACGTTTCCCCAGCCATCTTCTAGAGCTGGCGTGATCGGAGCAGGACCCCTCCGTTCTACAGCGCCGGCCCCAGCTGCTTCTAGGTTGTACCTGTCTCCTTGGAGAGCTTGGGTGTAAAGGTTAGTGAGGGCTTGAGCGTTATAAGCCAGGCAAACATGAGCTTGGCTTCAACCAGGTCGATTTCTGCACGGAGCCACGTACTGGGAGTGTCGTAATGATTTCAATGCCGTCGTTTACCCAGCAGAGTCATCTCATACCGAGAGATATCCCAAGGCTGGATTGTCGCAGCGCATCGATCCTCCTGTCCACGGTAGTGGAGAGATGTTTGGGGATGACCAGCCGCTTGCAGCCCACGCTAAGCCTTCCAACAGCCGCGCCTCAGCCCACAACCACGGCGCCATCCCACAGGTTGCAATACGGACAAGGGCCGCCATGAACACTGCAGCAACGGACCCTCGCTCCTCGACACCGCTGACCAGGGATCTCGGCCAACTTCCGCGCGGGAACTGTGCCGCCTGGAGCTTTGTGATGATGTGAGTGATCTGAGAAAATAAGTGGTTGTCTCATCGGCCGCCATAGGATACCACGTCCAAGAGAGCATCGCGTTCAACAACAGTGGGGTGCCCGTTGCATCCATCAATGTTAGTTGGATTGATCGTTTGGCAGATCTCGGGTACTTGGAAGGGGAGCTTGCTCGGTCAAACAACGCCATTTTCGTTTAACCTGGATGCTATACATTGCACTCTTTTATCGCTGTCCTCGACCCAAGGTCTGAAGGAATCTGGTCCATGACATAGCCATTATATCGTAATCGGGTATCATCATAATCGCTCATACGCTCATATCATGGGAGTTCATGCGCAATCCTGTCTGGACACATCTTCTCATCATCCCTGGAAGCCCACTCCATGGCACAGCAGGCCGAAGAACTTCTTTTCTAAAACCCTCGTTAGCTCATATAGTAGGCGGAAGATAGCCAATGGAAAATCGGGGAACTCACGATCTGGAAGGAGAATTAGCCGCAGTACAATGGAGGAAGCGTTTGTCGAGAGGACATACCGTTCTCGTCCAGAAACAAAACGTGCAGAGCCTTCAACTGTGTCAGCAAGTCGAAATTTGGTCGAAGTGAAATCGTCAGTGGTCGTCCCGGTTTCTTGCTCTGCTCAATATGATCGATGCAGTCGACTGTTGGTCCGTCAGCAAGACATATCACAGGGAGATTCGGGAAGAGCCTGGGAAGTACACAGCACACGTGGCATAATGTGACAGGAGCAAAGTGGCCGTCCTTATGATTGACGCCTTCCTGCAGTTTTGCGTTGTCCACGGCCGTGTTTGTCAAAACTTACGTGGGATTGAGATGTAGCGCTTCTTCTCCTTTCGCTGCGAATTTGCAAAGAGCAAAATCGTCTGCTTCCCTGTCCGCGATCGCAAGATGCGCAGATTCTGGCTAATGCATTCTTCTCCGCGGCCCTTCGACTTTGCCTCTGCAATGCCGGCAGTAAAGATCACTGTCTGGCTAAGCAGCGCTTCTTGGAAGTGGACGCAATCTGAGGGCTCATAAGAGATTGGTCTTGGAGATTGAGGGCGCCTGCCGTGTTCAACGTACCTTCCCATGTCTCGAAGGTGTACTGGGGCTGTGCCTGGAATAAAGTCTGCGCCGTTTGCACATTCTGTTCTTCAAGAAACGAAACCCGAGAGATGTGAGAGGTGCTTGAGGTGACAGGCTGCTCGAGGTGAGGGATAGGGATCTTAGTGCCCGGGAATGAATGAATGAATGCGCTTTGAAGGCCGGCCGGGTCGCTCAATTCAATCTGCCTCAGATGTCCTGCAATGTCTCTCCGGAGCTGGATCTGCGAATACCTCAACTTGAACAGCTTGCTGCCTTTGCTGAAAGAGATGTGGACGGGCTTGCTTAATGGGACGTGGACGATGTTCTCGGGTGTGCTGGTTGATAGTCGACCATTATCGCTCCGGCCAGATAGAGCCGGTGTGGGTGGCAGATTCAGGTTGGCGAAATGTATGCTGGTAGTTTCCGATGGGGAGCTCAGTGAGGAAGTAATGCTACCCTGTCGAGTCGTATGCTGCAAGGGCCAGTCGGTGGTGTCTAAGAAACTCGACTGGCTGGACATTGCCGGTCCCACAGCGGTCGTTCTATTACAGCGCGAGGGATGTTCTTTTGATGTCCAGGGCCTGCCGGACTAAGGATCTTCGACGTAACAGCTGGATTACTATTAGCCAACAGCCAGGATTGGACGGCAAAGACAAGATCTGGGAATGCGGCGAACAGCTACGCAGAAGAAACTCTCACTTAAAGCCATGATTCAGAGGTGAGATTTCAAAAGCGGGCTTCGATGGCAAATCGGGCAGGATAAAGGATCTCCTCAGGACAACATGCGCTGGCGAACGCCCTATTGTGCCGCTGAGATACTGCTCTTCGCCTGGGATGTGTGGCATCTTTTGAAGGCTATTTGCCCAGACAATACAAATGGATGACGGGTGGGCTGGTTGTGGAGAGATGCTGTGAACGTGCTTTCGATAAAGCGAATGTTTGGCTGAAACGAATCAGGGTCTGGGCTCCTTGGAAAAGGCCCAGCCCAAGCCCGGTTCAAGCATGCAAAGCAGCTGCAAGTTCGGCTGTTGCCTTCTTGCCCCTGCCGCGTGTCTGTCTGTGGTTTCGGGCGTATGTGACCACGCCATGGGCTCGGGCACGTACCTGGCGCCTTGGATAGCTTCAGACGTGAGGTGAAGTACGAGGTAGTGTAGGTCCTCTCAATACCCATTCGTTGACCCCAACTATCAGAAAATTCGCCGCCAGGCACATTGTCCAACCACCCTTTCATCTCCACTCTCACTTCCTTATGCTCTATGTCTGTAACATTACCCGCGAGGCGAACTGCAAAGGAGCTAAGCCATCTTGAGTACGATCACGGTGCCAGAGCGATTGAGCCCTTGTTGTGGTGTTTACTCCGAACAACGTAAGTTTCGGAGAGTTTCAAGATGGATACACAGGAAAATTGAAAGAGGAACCCATGGAACCGATTTCAAAGGCAATTGGCTTTTTATATCTGGCTCTGGCCTTCGTTGCAGACCTCCCGAGGCATGTGAAACTACCAAGTCTTTGATGGGCGAAAATTCCTACCACGCCTGTTTGCTCACTGCGACAATGAAGGATCAAACTATGTTGTCCGCCCATGTCGTGTCATCAGCATAAAATCTGTATGGTCTGAAAACCCAAAGGCATATTTCTGTGTCTGTGTGTATCAACAACAATTCCGCGTCCGGGCGTCGGCGACTCTCAGGCTTGAAATGCTGTCAAGCACCAACGACCATCAGTAACCTATGCTGACGCCAACCGAAAAGCAACTGATGATGTTAACGTATGATTTTTGTACCCGAACAAGCTGTCGACAGTGACGTTGGCCTCGTTCTTGAAACGTGCCCACTCTGGACACCATCTTCCGGTGTGCAAATTTGGATTCTCTCTTGATATCCAGCAACAGTTGCTTCTCTAGCTAACGGGAACCTCGGCTGGACGATTGTGTTGCTCAACTGGCTGTTTGGAGTTTTTCCAGATGTAGCCGGCAAGTTCATCGCAAGCCACCACCTGATACTTGCCGCTCTTAGTGACCTTCAAGTAAGGGTTGGACGTCTTGCTGCAAATGATGCTGATGTCCTGGAGGTTTTCAATGGCAGTTTGATCCGCATCATCGATATCTACTGACATTTCGAGGTTGCAATCCTGTACCATGCTGATTAGTGTACAGGGTAGCGCAGATAGATTCATGCTTCACTTACGCATTTCCAGGTGAGGCGACGGTGAGTCTTAGGGGGCTTGGGCTTGATCAATTGATTGATGAGATCCTCCAGCCGATCACCGCTGCCGTTATCAGCAGGGGCTGAAGATTGTCTTGCGCCTTGCAACGGCGGTGGCGCTAGATTATAACCTCTGCGCTCAGGAGGAGTTGGAGGGGGTTGAAGTTTGTTTTCTGGAGATCCCGGAGTCGCGCCGAGCGCCGCGGCGGCGAGGGCTTGTCCTGCCGCAGCAAGTAATGGTGCCGAGGGAGCACGTGGCGTACCATTGGCACTCATGGCATTGCTGAGACGGCGACCCTCACGAGGACTGTCGAGATTGGGGTAATTACTGTCCGTGTCCAGTTTTCTCGAGGACGCACTCAAGGATGGAGAGCCTTCGGCATCACGAGAGATGCCATCCGAGCTGGGAGCGTCGGTCATGGCGACATCTCGATCTCTAGACAGGTAAGGACGTTCGGTGGCCGTTGGTGGCTGATCAACAAGAACATGACGACCATTCCCAGCGTCTTTGATTATGCCTTGCATAATCGCCCAGTTGGTGAGATCCTCATCTTCACGTTCTTCCTTGGCTTCGACAATGTCACGAGAAAAATGACCTCCGACGTGTTCCATACGTTCATTCCACGAACCTTCGCCTTCAAAGACCCTGCCACAGAAGCCACAAGTGCTGCGCTGTGGTGGCTTGCGCTTCTCCATCCAGCATCGATTGCGAACTTCTTCCAGACTGTCCTCAAAGGCTCTCCAGTCCTTGTCGCCGGCAGTACCGGGTGCGATGGGACCTGAGCCCGGACCGGTCTCGGGCTTGTGCATGCGCCGATGGTGCTGGGTGAAGAGGTCCTTTCGATTGAAGTCGTTGTAGACGCGCTTGTGGCCGGGGACATTAGGGTTGAAGTCTGGGTTGCAGGAGCCGACGTCGCAGCGATAGAACCCCAATTGGAGATGTTGAATTGAGACATGGCGCTTCCACTCATTCTTGGAGCTAAGAGCCACATCGCAACCATAGTGTGAGAATGAACAGATGAACTTTCGCTTAGCTGGTTCGGATCTCTTGGCTCCGGATCCGGGAGATTTTCGCGCACGAGGCTTCACCACGCGCCCGGGGTGGGTATCGGAGCCAGAGATCGATTGTAGAGAGTCCTTTCGAGGTCGTGGTTTGATAATGCGGTCAGATGGACTGCCGCGCAGAGAGGCAGCAGTGATGTTGATGTTTGCATCGGTAGCCATGATAGGCGAGGGGGCCAGTATATTGTGGTTGAAGGTGGATGTGAGTTGGGGGTGGTGAGGGACGGAGTTGAGCGAAGCAAAGCCGACGAGGCGTGCGCCCGTGGCAACAAGGCGCGAGGCTTTTGAGCTCGAGTCCACTGCACGCTGGGGGGCCTCAGAAGAGGTCGCCCATGCTCGCGTCAACCGTTGCCGCGATGTAATGATCTGCAGTTGATAGGATCGCCTTCACGCGGAGACGATGGCGATTGAACACAAGGTCGCCGAGACAGAGCCACGACGAGAAGTTGTGAGCTGCGCGAGCTGGCGAAAAGGGTGGCGACCGGCGCCAAGATAAGGCAGTCGTGAGTAAAGAACAGGAAGTGAAGGCCTGACTGCGAGATTCACAGACGCGAAAATCAGCTGTGATCTTGGGGGCTGGCGGTCGCACCCTCTCAGTCTTCCGGGGAAAACAAAGAGGAAAGTGTGGGAAGGGTGAGAGGAATTCAAACGAAGAGGGGACACTGCAGTGTGCAAATGAAGAGGAATCGGACGAGGCTTAATTAGCCTGTAATAAGGCTGCGGAGAGGTGCACGGCACACCGTCACTGAACAAGGCACGGTAAATTCAATTGGGGGTGGTGGCAGTAGCAGTCAGGCTCAGTTCATCATCGAGTCAGGCTTCAGACCCAGAGTTTGCCCGCGACTTTGACTGGCCAACCTTCTCTTCTCCAAGCATGCAAGCATTCCTCCCATGCTTTTCGATCCCGCCCTCACGTACGAGGCAGCAACAAGTGCACGTGTCAATCAATGGATTGAACCTCATTTCCTGACAGCTGCTGCGGCGTCTTCAACCGATCATCTCATCCTCTTAACATTTACCGAGTAGATCCAATGCGGCCATTGTGGAAGGGACTATCACGCCAATGGCTACCCTTATCATCCACAATTTGGCACGAACGCAAGAGTGGCAAGGCCAGTTGAACCAGCGAGCCAACTGGGCGACAATCTGCCGAGGCTGCACAAGGTGGTGGTGAGAAAGCCACCGGGCAAGGCCACAACAGACAAGAGGTGGGGAAGCCTGGCACACCAGAAGAGAGCCAACCGAGACCGAGCTCTGCAGGACAAGGCTTTGAAGTCGGCCAGTGAGGGAACAACGCCTGGCCAGGGCTGCCCGTCGGGCTAGAGAATGGCCTTCCCACAACAGATGTTGCCTCCGAGAAGCTAGCAAGAAAACCAATCGCAGGTGAGAACGAAACCAACGCCCCTCAGGAAACCATGCCCTCATCAGCCCATCAGCACCAAATGCTACCAAAGAGATACGAGGATAAGGGACTTGGTTTCGCCATTCATCAATCACCACTCGCACTTTGACCTTCCGAAAATTGCTGAGGCACGGTTGCATTTTCCGTTACCTCATTATCGCCCGAAGGCCCCTGCGGTTTGTCATCGTTTAATTCGAGATGCAGGTTTTCGAGCCCAGCCTTGGCCTAGAGGCGATAATCGTCGTTGCGGGAAACATACTCCTGATATTCCAGCCTGACGCGTCAAGTTTGCGGCCCCCGGATTTTGGTCGTGGAAGTTGCAAGGCTTCAACAAAGCCTCGTTGGGTTGCACTCAAGGCTGATTGCGGGCCTTGTGAGTGAGGATGAACGGTGGATTAGCCTCTTTCGGGAGAACTGGTGTAGTTACATCCTACCCCATCCCTCCCACAGCAAGTCAGCTGAAGCGATCAGTCTCACAGTGTCTTTTGGGTTACTTCACAACGCGAGGACCTCAGGGAGCTGGAAATGGATTTTCATGTGATTGTCTCTTCGGCCCTCTACATGCCCAAACAACGCAGTACCTCGTAGTCCGTGCAACAGCACCTTTACCTTCGGTAAGAGTCGCAGGATCATTTTCGTCGCTTATCGCGCAATATCTCACCCCGGTTTTTTTAACCTGCTGTTGCAATCTTGCCAGCCACATGTCGCGGCCCATCACACCTTCCCTATTCAACGCTAAGATGGACCATCCCGTTATCAATCGTTAGCACGGAGTACCGAGTACCAGGTGCGTACCTAGCCATCAATTATTACTATGAATGGGCCTGTAGACTGCAACTCATACAGATCACTCATCAAGGACTCTCATTGTTACCCTTACCTTATGGGAGACCATTCCTTTTCTTGATCTCCAGGTAGCCTTACCCCGCAACCAGCACGCACAGCCTGCCGATTTCGCGAGGTTCGGAAATTTGGCGATCTGACTCGTGGGAATTCGGCGTGCCCCGATGCCGGCTTGCGTTTAGTTTCCCACCACGCACCTTTTCGGGCGCGGAGTTTCGGCACTTTTCACGTGTGAACCCTCCCGATCCTTATCGCAGCCACGCGTACTCGGTAGGGTAACTGACCACACAAGGGAAAATTTTCAGTCTCCGGAAAATTGATTTCCCACTCCGCACTTTTCGACAGGGCTGTGCCACAGCCTTCTGGCAGATTTTCTCTTTCTCCGCTTACGCAATACTGTATGGTTTTCTCCTACGTAAGTCTTTCCTCCTTGGACCATTTTGTGACACATAGTTCACCCTGTGTACCTGCTAACGTCCAATCTTCTGTTTGCTTGTGTATTCTTCCTTGAAAGCCTTTCAGCACTCCAGACTTTTCCATTGCTCGTGATCGTTAAGAATTGGTGCAAAGCTCGCGTTGATACCCACGAAAAGACGCCACCTCATGCTATCCAGCGTGCAACAGCCTGGCAATTGGTCTGTGTTCCTGGCATGACAGAAATTTCTTGCTTGTTCGCCTGATCTACAGCTGGGAACCCCCCCAGCGATCTGCTCTTCTGATGTACTACTGGGTAGCAAAGTTCTCTTTACCCCGGATTCTGATTCTATAAAGACCCACCCTCACTGGGGGCTGGTCGGCCGCAAGAACAAGCATTGACAAGCTCATCTCCTAGCACTCAAAGCATTATTACAAGTGCACTGAATCTACATTTGCTCCACAGGCCAATACTTGAGAAAGGCAGCCCCGTGCGCCAGACTCCTCGTTGCTAATTCATTCTTCTACAAGAAGCGAGTCGAAGGTTTGGATCACCAAACATTAGCTTCACCTCAACTTTTATATCGCTAAATATCAACCCGACAACAACAATGTCTCTCGCACGAACCTCAGTCTCTTCCGACGCATCAGCCTCCTCTGTCCTACAATCAACTCCTCGCCAGGTCTCGTCGATCTGCTACCCCAAGGGCAAATGGTATGACTGCTTCCGTCCAACCACAACACCCTATGCTGGATTCGGCAACATGACCAACTTTGCAACCATGTCCGGCCAACAATCTGTTTCTGAGGCTGGGGAAAACTGGACGCGGGAAATCCAGGAGAAGATGGAATAGGCCGAGCTTCTGCAATGCAATACAATGAGGAGATTTTGCAGACCGTTCAAGCGATGGAGGGTGATCACGAAGCACTTGTACGAGTAATGTTGGTTTCAATTTGGGCTTTTACAGAATTGGGAAATTAGGTGTCTTTCATTGTGGCTTGAGCGCCATGATGTTTGTGTTGATGCTTGTTTGGGTCTACGAGGACAGGTTTTCCGGCAGCTATCGGGGCCACTGTTTTCGTCAGGCTTGTCGGCTAAGTAGGGTGTGTTGTATCATACGCCAACGTGAATATTCAGCATACTAAGATCGTGCATTGGAGTGACACTTGGTCCGAGCAAGAACCGATCTGACCGGCTCTATCCAATTCCAGCCTGTCATGCTAGGTACCATTTCTGGGAGGTCATGGCTTCTATATTTCGTGATATTGGAGTCGCTCAAGAATAATAAAGTAGACTTCGCTCAATCCGCCTCGCCGGAATCGCGATCTTCGTCACCACCCGCGGCAGCCACATCTTCATTCTTCACATCAACCGTGTCTGCAGGCACAGAGGAGGGTGGAACGTCGGTCATATCTACATCTTCCTCCTTGGCGACTATTCCAGGGCTCCCTTCCGGCTGCTCTCGCGGTTCCTCCTGGTCAGCACTTGGCGGCGGCGGCTCAATTTTCTCTGGTATATCGTCTTGTGTAGGGCCTCCAGCTTCTCCCTTTGCCTCAGATTTGAGTTCCGCTCTGATCCCATTCTCACGGCCCTCAGGTCTTTCCTCCTTCCCTTCCTCCTCGCCCTCGCCTTCTCCACCTTTCTCTCCATGTTCCTCGTGCTCTTCTGTCTTGACTTCCTCGATCAACGGCTTACAGTCTCCGCCATATTGCACTTTCTCACACATGACGAACCGATTCTTACTACTTCTTAGCGCCCGCCATACTTTTCCAGCCTTGCGCTCTTCGATTTCTCGTTTCTCCTCTTCGGTGCTGGCGAAATCCATGTCAAGTTCATCTGCTTGAATTCCACGGAAGTATTCCTCCGGCGTGGGGACTTTATGTCGCTTGGATGGGTGCTTAAGTGCCTCGAGTGGTTCGACTTTTGAGAGGAACGCCAGATCATTCGCGCCAGGTGGATTCACCAACGGTGCGCGAGCTGAATCAATCTGTTTAGTCAGCGTATCCCTCGCTTGGAGATACATCTGTGGCGAGACACCCTCGCGTGTAATAGGCGGACAATTCTCCGCTTTCCACCTCACCCAGTTCTTGTCTCTGGATAACACAGTGTCGACCATTCTGTAGTAGAATTTCCCTTCGTTGCCGTTGCCGCCTTGTTGTAGATAAGTTGCAATCTGCGAGCGTGTGGACTGTGCCCACTTCGTGTCGTCTTCGGATAAGGTGTAAGGGTACAGAACGGATTTATTGGTCAGGCCTTCAAATTTAGCTTTGGAAGTGGAAGAGAGACTAAGGAGGAAGTCAATCATTATGAGGGCTTGAACGAGAATGTGCCGCCGGAAGGCAATGTCGTGGATTTCGAGGTCAAAGAGGTCGCGGTTAGTGAGATACTTCGGGTTGAATGTCGAGGTTGAGGTGGATGTATCGACGTTGCTGCGTTTGCGCTTTAGGCCGCGTTTCACGTCGCTTGGACTTGTGGTCGAGGCCGTGGAGCTACTGGAGACTGACTTGAAGCATGAGATGGTCTGTGAGATGCCGTCTTTGAAGGCCGTCATGTTGGAAGGGTCAAAAAGCTTTGTGGGTGCTGAGAAGAAAGATTGTAGGGACCAGAACCTGGGGTACAGTGCGTCGAGGTCTGGAGGTGGCTGTTGGTCTTTGGGTTCAGATTTGGCTATTCGCGGGACGGGAGTGCTTCTTGCGGTCTTCTCGGGGTCTTGAGCCTGAGAGGCAGGTGTATGTGCTCCCGACGTTGCGGCCTGAGGGGTTGAATTGTCCAATTCCATCGGCTTAATAGCGTCTTCCGACTTGACGGGCGTAGGATCAAAGTCTGTGACATTTTCGACATGAAACTCTCCTCGCAGGTTGACTGAACTTTTGTCGCCTAGAGGAAAGCTCTGGAACAAGAAAATGAAGACACGGCCGCAGAAGACGGTGTCCTCAGCCCTCGACAGCCTTCTGAGTAATTCATTGCAGCACCGCAGTATGACCAAGTTCTTCTGCTTGAAATGTTTTGCTGTCATCTTCTCCCTGCGCGACTCGAGATAGTCAAACACCTTTCTGCAGCCCTCGATAGTCTGGCTGTCCAACAGTTCTTCGACAAGCCAAAAGCCTAAACCTGGCTCGCACAGCTCGTTGTCGGAGAGAATATTAATGACGTCGAGGAGAACCCAGACTTGTGCGAAGGCAGGCTCGGAGATATCGACCAAGGCCACGATATCCCAGACAATCTCGCGACAGACGGTTTCGACTGCGGCATTGTGGATTTGGAGGGTGTCGGAACTGGCGTCTTTGCGAGCTGCTAGAATCTGTTCAAGAAGCTGTACGCATTCTGTTTCAAGCACTGGAGAGTCGATATCTCCATCCTCACGGCCATCGCTGAGTTGCTGCAGGCATGTTTCGATCAGGTCTTTGTAGGTTGCGACCGAAGGGACGTCGGTGACGGCCATAAGGGGGGGAGAGGTTACGGTAGCTGGCTGCTGCTCGTCGTTCGCATCGGATCGAGATATTTCACAGTCCAACGACAGAAGCGGTGGGAGGTCAGTCCACTAGAAAGACATCTTCGCCACTTCAGAGAGATGGAGACTGCTGTTGTATGTGCGGGCAAGGCTGTGGTTCTACTGTGTATGCACCTCGCGTTAGCGGAGGATCTCGAAATATCACCGCCAAGAAGAATGACACGCTTCTGCGTCTAAAGCAGATCGGCAAGCCACCCTGGTCGCTGCAGGTTTAGGCGCCTACGGAAGATTTCACCGGCATCATTGAGAATGCGGAGAAAACATAATTTTCTAGGGTGTCGCGCTTTGGTTCTCGACAGTTTGTCGCATCGAAATTTCGCTTTTGCTTCACTCCTCCCTCACACTGTCCCGGCCGAAGCTCAATGGGACTCCAGCTGCGGCCGGCAATGGCTCCAGCCCCCGATGTCCCTGCCGACCCCAGCGACTACCAGGAGGGCAGCGTCAATCCCTGGGAAACGTTAGCTAAAAAGCACTGGCTGGATAGGGCCCAGGCTCCCACCAAGGTCAAACCCGATGTCATCACGAACGAGATATGGCGCCCTCTAGAGCAAGAAGGCTTCCCACAAAGATCCCTCGCTATTCTAGAGAGCTGCCAGGTGTTAGAGAGGTTTCTGTGGCCGACATACTCCACAGATTCGTCTAACCACCATGTCATACTTATTGCCGAGTTCTTCAATCTCAAGCAGCGCGCCCGCCTACAGGACTGGTCGCTGTTCACTGACGGCCGCCCCGATGACTTCTCAACCCTACTGCGCCGGATCCTGTCCCTCAACCTCGATGCCTCGTTGGCGGTCCACGCCCGGTTGTCCTTGCTTAATTTCGTCCTGGGAGCATTCCAGTCGTTGGAGAATGAGCATGTCCGGAAAGAGTGCGCTCCGCTGGTTTCAATTGCGACATGGCACAATCTACATGACGAGCAGGCAAGAGAGCGGCTCTTAGAGACATCTCCAGCAAGAAGGAAGGCGTGGAGAGCAGCTGCACGGAGATTCGATGCGGCAGACCCAGAGACCCAAAGTCGCCTGCGGTTTGACCGCGCGTGGCTGTTTACAATGCTGGTTGACTTCATTGCAAGGCTGAACGTGTCAAAGTTGACTCATTCTCAAGACATGGTGTATTGTGAACGCTTTCTGGAATTTCTCATTGACCTCATCAGTCAACTGCCGACGAGACGGTACACCAATCCTCTGTTCCAGGATCTCAATTTGCTGCCCGTTGTGCGAACGTCGAAGCTTTATGAAGGGGAGGACGGCGTGTTATTACGCGACCTGGCCAATTTATTTGAACATTTCCAGAACTTCGCCGTTGACGACCTGGGTGCCACCGAAGGCAACGACGGCGTTCGCAGGATGCATTATCACGCTCTGGAGCGGTTACAGCGGATATCTCTGCAACATTTCGAGAACAAGCTCAAGGTCCTCGCATTGTCCAACTTTGGCTCCGTCAGCAAGCGGAGCGACCTGGAGTCTCATTTTTCGGACCTGACGGACGACGAACTACAGCAATTGTGCCAGTATCTCGGCTTCCGCACCACGTATCCAGCCGCTGCTGTGATTACCGCCAATCGTGCAATCCTGATGGAAACCCTTCTTTCTTCTTTCTCCAGGCCACAAGATTTCCGGGAAGTCGTAAATCAACTGTCTGTTTTACCCACAGCTGACTCAATATACGATCCCGCCCTGCTAAGAAACGAGCACTATGACGGGTCTCGACCACTTGGCATTCCGAAACTCAACCTGCAATATCTCACTCTGGGCGATTTTATGTGGCGCTCTTTCCAACTGTACCAAGCTGAAGCTTTCTATGGCGTGAGGAAGGACATGGAAAGCATTGTGAAACGCATGAAGCCGAAAGCTGGAAGGGATTCGAGTACAATGTTTGAAGGCTTCTCCAAGATGGCGCTACCGATCTCAGAGCCTGCGATCATTGAAATTGGCCCTCCCAAAGTCGGTCATGTGAAGCCTAGCTTTGTGCGAGCGGAAGTGATTCTTGATGTTAGCCGCCTGTCGGACAACATCCGGAGGGAATGGGACAATCTCAGGCCTCATGATGTTGTGTTTTTGATGGCTGTCAGAGCAAGCGACAGTTCTCGACCTTTCACCAACGGTAATGCGCGGGTGGAAGAGGACGAGCAAAGACTGTTTACTAATCTGAGAACGGCTGAAGTCGTTCAGGTTTTGGACGACAATGGCCGAGCTTTGAGGGACACCCAGACCAATGGCTATTCGAGACCGAGGCGACGACGTCTCCTACTTGACCTTGATACGACGTCGTACGCAGCGGATAAGCTGAAGTCCGGCCGCGTTTCATCAGACGGTGCGCCTTTCAATGTCATTGCGCGCAGGCAAGGCCGGGAAAATAATTTCAAGCCTGTGTTGGAGACCATTCAAAGCCTGGTCTCATCCCAGACGTTGCTTCCTTTCTGGCTGCATGACGTCTACCTGGGCTATGGTGACCCTCGGAGCGCCACATACCCTTTCATTCCGGACCGCATCGAGTCTGTTGACTATTTGGATACTTTCCTTGATTGGCATCATCTCACAGAAAGCTTTCCTGGGAAGACTGTCGAATCAACCACAGAGCAGCCGGCGCCATTCAGCCCCCCCTATGTCCTGAAGACAACGTCTCAGGCTGGCGCGGAGCTGTCTACTAACCCAAAGAAGCGACGACGAGACCAGATGGAACAAGACTCCTCGGCGGTCAAAGTATCAACCTACAAACCACGCAACACTGGACCATACCCGGTGGATGTACCCAAGAAGAACGCAGTACGCTTCACACCAAAGCAGGTAGAAGCCATTGTATCAGGGACGCAACCAGGCCTCACTGTCATCGTTGGGCCACCTGGTACTGGGAAAACCGATGTGGCTACACAGACGATAAACCTTCTGTACCACAACTTCCCATCAGAGCGCATTCTACTCGTCGCTCACAGCAACCAGGCGCTCAATCAGCTATTCCAGAAGATCATTGCCCTTGACATTGACCCCCGTCACCTCCTGCGACTGGGCCATGGCGAAGAGGAACTAGACACAGAGGCGTCGTACAGCAAATATGGACGTGTCGAATCCTTTTTAGAAAATCGACAAGCATATCTGGCGGAGGTCAGCCGCCTTGCGGCTTCGATTGGCGCTGAAGGTGCTCACGGCGCTTCTTGTGAAACGGCTGATTATTTCAATCGGGTCTTCATCAAACCAGCCTGGCAACGATTCTGGGATGCAGCAAACGCGGAGGAGGCCAGCACGGAAACTGTGCTCGCAGCGTTTCCTTTCTTCAAGTACTTCAGCAATGCTCCTGTTCCAACGCTATTCCCCGGAGACGCCACGCTTGATACGGCAAAGGAAGTCGCCTCTGGTTGCCAGTATCATATTGACAAGATCTTCTCCGAGCTCGAGTCGATTCGACCTTTCGAGATCCTGCGTAGTAATCGAGATCAGGCAAACCATCTGCTGGTTTCAGAAGCGCGGATTGTTGCAATGACATCAACACACGCCGCGATGAGAAGATCAGAGATCGCAGAACTAGGCTTTCATTACGATACGCTCGTCATGGAGGAGGCGGCACAGATCACCGAAATTGAGTCCTTCATTCCGTGTGCCATGCAAACCCCTGACACCAAGACCGGCGAGCTACCTCTGAAAAGAATTGTTCTCGTGGGCGACCACCTTCAAAACTCGCCAATTATTCAGAACCTCGCCTTGCGTCAGTACGCCAACTTCGAACAATCGCTTTTCCTTCGCCTGGTTCGACTGGGAGTCCCCACTGTCCATCTCGATCAACAAGGGCGGTGTCGCCCTTCTATCGCCCAACTCTTCTCATGGCGGTACAACAATCTCGGCAACCTACCTCATTTGCTCTCGCAGCCCGAGTTCGCATGCGCCAACGCCGGCTTCAGGTATGACTATCAATTCATCGATGTACCGGATTATCAAGGCGCTGGTGAACGAGAACCGACTCCGCACTTCATCCAGAATCTCGGCGAGGCAGAATACGCAGTAGCTCTGTACCAGTACATGCGCCTGCTGGGTTATCCCGCACGGAGCATCTCCATTCTAGCCACTTACGCGGGCCAGAGAGCGCTCATTCGCGACGTCTTGGAGCATCGCTGCAAGAACAATTCTCTCTTTGGGATGCCTCGGATCGTGACGACCGTGGACAAATACCAAGGCGAGCAGAATGATTATGTTATCGTCTCAATGACGCGAACAAAGTCCGTGGGCTATTTGAGAGATGTAAGAAGAATCACAGTCGCGTTGTCTCGAGCACGGCTGGGATTGTACATCCTAGGCAGACGGGACTTGTTCGCCAGTTGTTTTGAGATGAAGCCCGCGATGGATCTTTTCATACAACGCCCGGATCACTTGAGCCTTGTGACGGGGGAGATGTTTGCGACCACGCGACTCCTGGATGACGATGTAGAAGAGGGAAAGGTCGCAGAAATGGAGGGCGTGGAGCACTTAGGGCAATATGTCTATGAGATGACCCAGGCCAAGGTTAAGTCAATGGGTGTACAGGTTAATAACCTGATGGAGGACGCTGAAGAAGACAGTGGGGCCTACGTAAATGGCGAGGGAGAGGAGTTGGGCGATGATATCGAGGAGGATCCATTGCATGAGGCTGTGTAAGACGATTGGAAACGGAGTGTTTCAGACGCCTGGCAATTGCACTGGCCATCACGGCGAACAGACACGTTAACGCCATGAGTATCGCGTGGTGAATCGAATATACCCTTTGAGAATAACAACGCTTGAGAAACTCTATAACTCTGGATTTGGTCCGTGCATCATGTTGCTATGCGGTTAACTTTACGTCGATGTGTAAAACAAGCTGGGTGTGTTGTGATTCGTGCACAAACTTGGTCAGCAACCTTCAAGCTTGGAACTTTGGTTTGAACCTGACCGCTACAGCAAACAGACATCATCACCAAGGCGCAAGGCGCGTATGGGATAATGTCGATAGACGAAACATGGAAAAGCTGGGGAGCTGAGGAGCTGCGGCGACTGCCAAGTCAGAACGTACTGCCTCTTTAGGAGTTTTGTGGTTGGAGCTGGAACCCGTCGCCCCCAGACGAGGCAGTGCAGGTGGCCGTGTTGATGTGTCGACGGCAAGGAAAGTGTAGTGTAGGTGAGTCGCAAATCAATCCCAAACAAATGGCTATGGGACTATTCTCGCAAACACTGTTTGTTGCTTTGACATTACTTAACTGCCCTCTCTGTCACCGCCGTCGCGTATTTCACTACCACATTTCCTCTACCAACACGCATTCTTACCTTATTTAGCGGCGACGGCTTCGTGTTGGGGATTAGTCCCCAAATCACTGTCTTCTTGATTAGATCTCTATATCGTGTATCAAGATGGGAGGCATGGCTTTCGCGGCAGATGGCTTGTCCACGCCACGGATGCCGCCCAGAGTCTACGAGTCAGTCCTGGCCCACGCTGAGGAGATTCTCAAGGAGCATTTCAAACTTGTCGGTCATGCTCTCGAAGCCCCAAAAACGTCGCATGGAGATATCGATATCCTGGTTGCCGAGCCTGTGAAAGGGCAGCTTCCGTCTGGACGCGCAACTGGAGATCTTCTGGCCCGCCTCCTAGGAGCGAAGACATGGAAGAGGATGGGTGGGAGCTCAAGCTACAATCTTGCAATGCCATGGCCAGATGAGTTCAAGGACGATGTGGTAGAGGCAGAATGCAAACATGGTATGGGTGATCATCAACACACGGTCGAAGAAATGCGGAGCCATGACCCTACGCCAGAGTTCTCAAAGCCACACAGCGAGATTGAGATACCAGATACTACCAAGGAGTCAACGGAGCTCAGCGCGACTGTAGACGCTTCAATCACGTGTCCTTACAAAGCCATCCCGGAGAAGTATATCCAGGCCGACATCAACATCATGCCCACGGCCTCTTATTTCCATTGGCACATGTTCTTCCAGGCGCACGGCGACCTCTGGCAGATGTTGGGGGGCATCATCCGGCGATTCGGTCTCACAGTCTCGTCCAAAGGCCTGTGCGTGCGGATAGCGGAGGTAGAGAAGCACAACAAAGAGCAGGCAAGGGTGCTGGCCACAAGTGATCCGGACACAGTGCTGGAATATATGGGTCTGGACAAGGGAAGATACTGGCGGCCCTTCAACAACTGGGACGAGATGCTAGAGTACGTGGCCAGCTGCAGATTTCACAATCCCGCCCAGTGGAAGTCCCGCAGCCATGACAAAGAGGAGAAAGAACCTGAAGAAGACCAATCCAGAGGCACCGAAAGTAAACCACTCATCAAACTGATGAAGGCCAACGACCGCCAGCGTGCTGCAAAAAGACCTCTCTTTAGATACTGGATCGAGACTTACCTTCCCGCGCACGTCAACGACAAGGCTGGCAGGTCTGCGTTTCTGACGCGAGAAGAGGTCGTCGAGGATGCAAAGCAGTTCTTTGGTCCTCAGTTTGCACAAAAGTTCGAAGAGAGGAAGAGGAAGATGGTGCGAGTGATAGGGACCGACAAACTGTGGGCCGACATCAGGAAGGGGCTGCCAATCGAAGGCACGGAGGTTGGATGGGTAATGAAAGGAATGAAGAGGGAGATTGTGGGCAAGCATAGCGACGCACCGTCAAGCGAGGCTGCGGAAGGTCTAGAAGATGTGAGAAAGGCGTTTGAGGCAAGCAGATTCGACGATGTTTTGGAATGGGCCAGGGTCAACTGGAGGGAAGTTGGTGAAAGACAGAAGAAGCTGGACCAGCAGCAAAAACAGAACACCTCTCTCGGACAAAATAAAGAGGGGGATGAGCTCAAAGGAGTGTCGCGGTGAAGAAGAGCAAGGCTGGATGGAATATCGCAATACCAAAACAGGATGAATGGTGCATGGACTGAAACTCCGACCTCGGGCAGTCCAAGAAACAATGGATTGGTTTTGATTCTTCAATCCAACGTCCCCAGCGACCGAAATACCGGGTTATCGATGATACTCCTTCGACATGCGCCTTCTCCCCACTAGCCCAAATGCCCAGGACGCCCGTAAGACCTAACGCGGCATTTGCCAGGAAGGCTGCTCTGCCGGTCTAATTTCCATGAATGATGCACACCCCTCATACAAGCAACACATATGCTATGCGTAGCACTCGTCTCAGTTTCGTGATCGTGTCTCCGCAGGTCTATGCCTTTGTCGTGAAATCAGTTTCCGTCGCTAGAAGTCCACCCTCAGTGGCCCCGGAACAATTGCAGCTTGTGGCGCTCCTCTTCCCGCATGCACATGTAGCCCCAGTTGGTTTGACGTTCTCAGTGGCCGCTCGATCACAGGTACATTGCTGGGCCGGACGGGCGTCTTAAGCAAATGGACTGTTAGTACACAGCCATATAACACGGTGAGTCGTGAAATGAGTGAAGACATACTGCATGAACACCTTGGTCCTTGCAACGAATTTTCCTGTGCCTTCTTCTCGCAGGTACAATTCAATGCTGACTGCTTGCCGCATGAACACGTCGCTTTGGTTGCACAAATGCAGGTATCGGTGCTGCGGCCGCAACAAGTCGCTGGCTTGACCATTTTGGTTTCGCTGGTGGGGGGAGAGACGCTGAAAAGTTGTTGGGAGTCAGTGAGTGGAATGCGGTACGGCGAACAAGAGGTCCGTAAGATGCAGTGTTTGCAGAGAGTTGCAGAGCCTACAAAGTCGAATAATTCACGTCTGGTGAGTTGGAGAACTGACCGGTTTATATCGACGTCACAAAGGTCGAAGGCGCGCAAATGCCTCTATCGTGATTGGGCGGCACTGCGCCCATCTGATAAGATCAGACCAATCATTCTGCTTTCATTTCAAAGCGCGACACATCGCCTCTTGATGCTGACCAGCAACTTCTTGCATACTGCAGGGTGGTATGATCCATCATGCGACTTGCAGGTGGATAGACTAATGCAGGCACAACCGCGTGGTGGATGTCGTTGAATCAAAAGTCCGGAGGAAAAGGTCATCTATTCGTGAATCCAGAATATGGTTTTCTACCTCCCTTCTTCTCCCTCCGCAAGCACCCGCCAGTCTAGGTTCAAAAGTAATCTGAACAACCGGAATTCAAAGGTCGCCGCTGCTCCATCATCTATTGCTTCAATCCACCTGCTTAAGAGGCACAGGCTTGGATATGTCACCCGAGAGGGGCTTACCACACTCCTCGCAGCAGTCCGACACCTTCGGCCGGCCGCTGAGGATGTCAACTGTCTCCTTCATTGACATCCAGAATTCATTCTTGGGCCTTCGGTCTTCCCAGTCGGTGCCGGTTGCTTCCAGTCCAGTCTCACCTCCCATAGGTGTGAAGACGACTTCGGAACCCTGGATACCGATGACCGCTGCCGAGAGCGGATCGGCAGCAACCCATTCCTTGTCCTTGCCGATAAATCGTTCCTCAATGTGCTGCATACACTTGATCGCCATTCGGAGTGCTCGGATTCGATCCATAGGCGAAGGCTTGCCTCCTTGTTGATAGTGACCAGGGACAGCCGAACGCGACTCGAATCGGCCGCGAGCTTCTTCCTTAATCATGTCCGCAATCACTTGTGTCGTGTACGTTGAGCTGGCCCTCTCATTTCGAAGAATGATCTTGCCAGCTCTTGAGGCTCCCTGGTCGTTCTGGAAGTTTTCGCGTAGGAATTCAATGTCTCTAGCGATCATGTGGATGTTGATTCCCTCTTCAGGAATATACACAGCCAATGCGCCGACCGAAAGACCTGCCATTGTCGCGAGGTATCCAGACCGACCACCCTGGGTTTCAATGACGAAGACTCGTCGTCTTGATGAAGAAGCTGATTGTCTGATGGCATCGCAGAACTGAATCAAGGTGTTGAGACATGTATCACTGCCGAGGGAGTATTCGGTTCCCGGGACATTATTCGATACGGTGGCCGGTAGAACGACCAAGGGGATTTTGAAAGCGTCATACTGTGGCCGAGCCTTTCTTAACTCACTTGCTGCGGTGAAGGCTTCGAACCCACCGATCAGGAACAGGGCGTCAAACTTGTACAACTCAAAGCACTCGGCAGTCTTCTTGAGGTCCGCGCTGGGCAAGCCACGATTGGTTCCAATCTCAGAACCGCCCTCGTTTACCCACGGGTCCACGTCGATCCATTTGCACTCGCGGACAGACCCAAGTGGCTTGTCATCGTGGTGCCGTTGCAGACCTGGGAAGCCGTTGTGAATGGCAATTGGAGTATGGCCTCGCGTCAAGCAGTAGGCTACGGCAGCTCGGGTGGCTGGATTCATACCACCTGCAGGAGCCCCAACATGGATGATGGCGATCCGCATCCTCCTTTCTTCTGGGAGTTTCAACGCAGGATGGTCGGTCGAGGTGGTAATGACGTAGCTGTTGTAGTACTCTTTAAACTCAATGTCGCGCAGTTGCATCGCCTTGTCAAAATTCTTCTCTTCAATAGCGGCGGTAACCGATTTGGTCAATGCGACGGCCTCCATCAGATCAGACCGCTCGATCTTGTTTTCTCGAATGGTGATCACAGGGCTGGGTGTTTCAGGAGTAGCCTCTAATACCGCTTTCACGGCCTCCACACCTTGCAGAGTCGACAGCCAGCGATCGTAGAAACATGCCTGCCCACCTCTTTGTGTATGGCCCAAGACTGTGACTCGCGTGTCGAGCTTCAACTTCTTGGTCAGAAGATCCTTGACGTGGTTCGCCGTGATTTTGTTCAGCTCCCGGTCATGGGCACCCTCGGATATGATGACAATGGACCTTCTCTTGCCTCTTGACCTGTGTGTGGTGATGACGTTGCACATCTGGTCTTCCCAACCGACTCTTGGGGGTTTCTCAGGAATGAAGACATAGTCGGCCCCGGTAGCTATGGATGCCATCAGAGCCAGCCATCCGCAGTGACGGCCCATGACCTCAACGACGAAGCCTCGCTGGTGGGAAGCCGCAGTGTCGAACACGTCATCCACAGCACTACAGATTCGTTCGAGGGAGGAATAGCAACCAATTGTGGCGTCGGTGCCGGACATGTCGTTGTCGATGGAGCCGACCAGGCCGACGATGTTCAGGTGCTTGAAGGGTTCGACCTCTTCTTCTGTCAGCTCTCCCGTGTCCACCAGCTCCTTGATCAAGCTGGGCCACTCTGCTCTGAACTTGTCAGCGCCGGTCAAGCTACCATCACCACCACAGATGACCAGGGCGTCGATGCCACGGAGGACCATATTTTTGGCTGCTTTCAACCTGCCCCACCGCTCCATGAAGGGCATACACCGTGCTGTACCTATCAAGGTCCCACCTCGAGACAGGTAGCCCCTGACATCTTCCCACTTCATCTCTTTGATCAGCTCACCACCCTTCACCAATCCATCATAGCCTTCGTAGATTGCATAAGACTCGCAGCCCATGTGAATTGACATGCGCACCACTGCCCGGACAGCTCCATTCATACCAGGAGAGTCACCCCCACTGGTTAAGACACCGATTCTGCGCTTCCTGGGGGGCGCTGGCGCACCGTTGGCGGCCATACTGTTCGGGGGGGCGTCAAGTAGGTTTGGGTGGGACAGTGAACAGGCGGGGTTCGGTCCGTAGAGTTCAAAAGCCAATGGTCTCCTCGAGGGATTCGGTAGATGAAGGTCAAAGTTATATACGTCGGCGGAAAGGAAACGAAGGAAAGAAAAAGGGTTCGTGGGGGTATAAGAGGTCAGTCAATAAAGATGAAGCTCAAAGATAAAGCAAAGGTGATAAGTTTGTCGCGCCGAGTAGAAAGCTGGAGCAGAAGCAGCTTTGAGGGCAGACAACGTCATTCGTCAATAGATAAGTGCCCGCAAGGCTCATCCGCCTGTTGGCTGCTCAACGAGCTTCCAGCCAAAAAGAAAGATCCACTGTAGCCGATAGGCCCAGAATTGACCCCCGGTGACCCCAAACTTCAAATCGTGCTAAAAGTGCGCCCCTTGCTGCTGAGCTTCACTGGTGTGGCTACAAACTTTCATTGACCGCGAAACTACTACGCGAGGCCTCCGATTGCCTTTGCATCAAGAGCAACACATGAATATTCCACCAATCAGGCTTCAGATACTCAATCTAAGCAGTTGCTTCTGATCAGTAAAAGATTTTTTGATGCGCTTCGTCACGATGCTGCGTTGATGGGGACTGATACGGATCCCATCCACAATTAATCCCTCACCGACAAAATCAAAAACCCGAGTATCATGGCCGAGTCAAACACGATTAGCCTTGTGATCCCCCCCGAACCGTCTTCGAAGTCGCAAGCTCTGGAGTCGCAGATTCAACAGATTATCGCCCAGAAGGGACATTTTCGCCATGTCACTGAACGCTCACTTCTCGCTGAGATCCATGGCAAAGATGTCGCTGCCGATGCCACTCAAGATGGCCCCGAAGAGGAAATCCCGGCGGACGATGATGAAACTCCGCAGAAGCGCACCGAGCGCCTTTGGGAGCGAAGAAACCAGATGCTTGAGCGACTCGGGTGAGCTCTATGCTTCTTGCTTTTTCCCTGCTGATATTGACAATCATAGGGCTGCACAGAACGACATCCTCTGCGCCCTCGACTTTGTGTCATGGCTGATTTCACAGCAGTCTGTTCCCGCGCGACATTCCATGTCTCCGCCACTCAAAGAGGCTGCTCCAGTAGGGTCGTTGGTAGCAAGGGTCCTTGAAGAAAAGCCAGTCCCACCACCGGTAAGACGGCAACTGGTGTCCGTCTCGCAGGGCTGGAGGTCAGAAGGCTTCCATTCGGCCTCCGACAAGCTATCCGCAGCCTCTTCTCGACTAAAGGCTGAAGCCGAGCATGAATCGCAATTTTGGCGGCAAGTCGCTGATCTCAGAGCCAAAGGTTGGCCAGTATCGCGTCTCCCAAGAGATCGCAAAGCCATTGGTGTTCATTTTGGTTTTGCTGAGGCTGCGCCGCAATTCCGGGATCGGGGCTTCGCTCTTCTTCTCCAGGCGGCTGATGGCTCTGTGGGGTTGGATGCTCGCACATTGCCCAAGAAAAGCAACTGCCTTGCTGTTTACGTTGTTCGCAATGCTGTCAAAACTGGGGCGTTTCACTTTGAGAGCCCCAGAATGAGTGAGACGGCGGATATCAGCCAGCAATTGAGAGACCATCGAGACGCGCTATTCGAGGAGGAATTATTTTTTGAGATAAGTCGCGAAGCACGGCTTGTCGGCAATCAGGGGATAACTGCGCGTGCACAGTCTGTTGGGATTGATATGGGCGATTACCAGCTTTCGCTCATATCTTCTGATGAGCAGGAAATCGTATTGCATACTCATGATGAAGACGACTTGGTTGCTGGATTCGTGGGGATCTCCCTCCGACTCCTGCTAAACGCGGCTCACGAACAAAATCTGAACAGAAGAACGCAGAAGGCCCCTCCGATGACAACCAAGACAAGGACGACGCCCGAGTACGCTCTGATTCGGCCTATCCTGACCTATCTAAGACACCGTTCGGAGGCAAGAGCATTCTGGAATAACTGCCAGAACCTGCTCCGCGCCTTCGAAAAGGCAAACCTGCCAACAGCAATGTCCATAGAAAACTCCAACAATGCGATGTTTGGATCGCTGAAGATCGAGGTCCCCAACACGATTCTATCGGAGCTGATGGTGCCTGCCAAAACTTCATTCAAACTCAAATTGACGGCTGGCCGAGATTTACAGGTTGGGCTAGCCACCTTTTTGGGACCTCCTCTGTTGGGTTCCAGATACGAAACTTCTCCGATTGACTTCGGATTCTCGAAGACACCAATGTCCCGCCACGAGACACGAGATGCGGCCTTGGCATCAGTTCGACAAATGCTGCTACTGGATTTGGTAGCCCATACGGAGACTCTTACGAGGGCAGCTGCGACAAATACTGGGGCGAACAATAGTACGCACGGAGAATGGATCTTATCACAACCACACAGTGGCGAGTTCACGATGTATGATGGCCAAGAAGCAGTTCGTAAGATGCAGCTTTCCGTACACACGGAGTCGATCAGTCTTAAATTGGGCCCTATGAAGAAGAGACCATCTTCCAGCATTGTCGTATGGACATGGACGGGCGCTGGGTGCTCCAAAGCAGAGGGCAATGTCACCACCAAGGAACAGGACACTACGTTTGATGCGGCAATGAAACAGTTGCTTGCAATAGGTTGCTAGAGGGGCACAAGCTTCTGTTGGCTAGATGGAGCCAGCTTCTGGGTGTATAACACAGTATGCAGCTAATGTGGAACAACGGGAATGACATACCAATATCGATTATCTTTCGCTCACGGCGTATAATAGTCATGATACTGAGTATCTTCCCACTGCCCCAGTGGAGAGCATATGTGCGGTCTTGGGTCAGATAATTCTCCTCTAGCTGAAATCAGTTCATCACTTTCACGGGTCTCATCTTTCATTCATGGGTAATAATGCTTCTCCATGCAACTTGAACTCTCTACACACCTTGGCATTTATACACTGTCAGAAACACAGATTACGCAATGTATTCCTCCCGGCTGCGTTCCCAGTCGCTCCATACCGGTAGGTTCCCGCTGTAGGTTGTGATACGAAAGCCGAACTTGCCAGTAGGAGACTCACTGTTCTTGCGCAGCAGGGCTAGTGGTGTTGAAAATTTCTCGGTATCAGGCATATCATCCGTCATCTCTCGGTAATCGCACATGAAGAAGGTGGGTGTCTGGGTTGCACTGATACGTGGCCCAAGCGATTGGCTTTGGTACAAAAGTCCGGCAGCAGGTTATGACTGGCTTTCATCGACTCGAATTACCCATTCGGTGCCCATCACCGATGCCCATGTACCATGATCCTGCCGACTGTGATTGGGGAGGACCCTGTAGAACCACCGAAGAACTGGCGGATAATAATCTGCGAGCTCACTCTCAGCCCCACGATCTCGCTTGACGCTGTGGACTTAATGACAAACGAACATCGGTCTCACGCTTTTTTGGATGTAACGTAGATTTCATAGTATCCCTGACCTGCGAGCCTGCCCTGACTCGCGCGATGGGGGGTAATAGGGCAGCCTCTCGCTCGGTCCCATCGGGATCAAGCAACGCGCAGTTTTAAAATCACACTGGCACCATTAATAAAGTTTCTTCTCCGCATCCACGTCCTTGCGCATGAAACCAAGACAGCCGTCCATTGAAATCGACCTGTTGTTTCAACCCAGCATCGCACACACTCTCGCCCATTTTTGGTCTGGATGATAGATACCTTGGGAAGCAGCAAACTAACAAAATGAGCACCCGTTATAGAATTGAATGTGGGTCGCCAGCAGTTCCACGTCTCAACCAACATGCCCCGTGCTAACTAACGGCTAGATGCGTTGAAGGCAGGTGATACGCGCGGTGTTAGGGATTCTGAAGCCTATGCTAACTCTTGTTGCCCTCAAGACTCATCGCAGAGATCAACTAGTAGGTGTCTGACCCGGCAGTGTGATCGGAAGCTAACCCTGATAGATTGAATGGATCAAGGTCAGTATCGTGTCATCTGTCCAGCGCAGCCGGATGACCTGGTTCCTGCACCAGCTGACGCAAGCTTGCAGGGCCTCCTCACTGTGCCGTTCGTTTTGAATTCACAGCCTGCGGTCGAGTACGATGGATCAAGTGGCCAGAGTTTGGATGTCATGGCAAGATCAGCGCAGCAGCGCTACGCCGAGATCTTTCGCGACGTCGAGGATCTCATACTTGATCACAGTCAGTGCTAACATGGCTAGGTGATCGAAGTCCAATGCTGACCCGGCGCAGTCAACCAGCAAGCTTTGTCGAATCCACGGTCGAAGCTCAACATGCTAGTGCCTACCATCTCAGCGTTTTTTACTCCGCTGGCCCTGGAAGATGCCTTCAGGTATCAAGACTCAGTGCGGGCCATTTCGTCACGACGCTTTGTCGCTCCATCCTTCAATGATATCCGTCTCATTCTCAATACAGCACAGATAATGGCCATGGTCCGGCCGAAACCATACAGGCAGCTTAAATTCAAGCTGGAGCCCGGCCTCGAGCTGCTAACATTCGATGGTGATGTAACATTATATGAAGATGGAGCTTCACTACACTCGCCTGAAGCCAACCCAGTAATACTCAGACTCGTTCATTTCTTGGCACACAACGTGAAGATTGGGATTGTGACGGCCGCAGGGTACACTCAGCCGGAGCACTACTTCGATCGACTCTCTGGTCTTCTTGTGGCTGTCAAAGAGTCCAAGGAGCTCACAGCAGCTCAAAAGTCCAACTTGATCATAATGGGAGGCGAATCCAATTTCCTCTTTGTTTTCGACGAGACGCAAGAACATTGTCTACGATACATCCATCGACGAGAATGGATCTTGGATGCGATGAAAGACTGGACAGAACCAGCCATCAAAGAGCTCCTCAACGAGGCTCAGGCTGCGTTTGAGTCGTGCATACGTACGCTTCGTCTGCAAGCCAAAGTCCTCCGCAAAGAGCGGGCAGTAGGTATCTATGCGGCCGATCAGTCCAAGAGACTCACTCGGGAGCAGCTGGAAGAGACGGTCCTGGTGGTGCAACAGGTGATTGAGACTTCAATCAATACAGGGAGCTCCGCCAAAGGAGCTTCATATGCTCACATCCCCTTCACGGTATTCAACGGAGGAGCCGACGTTTTCTTGGACATTGGCGACAAGTCATTGGGGGTGAAGGCTTGTCAGAAGTGGTTCGGAGGCATCCCACCTTCAAGCACGTTGCACGTTGGTGACCAGTTCCTGAGTGGTGGAGGCAACGACTTCAAGGCACGAAGCGCATGTTGTTGTGCGTGGATTGCAAGCCCAGCAGAAACTGTGGCATTGCTGGATGAGGTGATCACTCTGGCGAAGGGCGAATCCAAGTGGGCATAGTTCGAGGGTCTGGGATGGCAGCGGTGGCGGTGTGCGACTTATGAGGATGTAGCAGCAAGATAGACGGACGTGAATGAGAACAACCAGCACCGCTGCAAGTTACAACAAGGAGAACAAGTGGTCTTCTTCGGTGAGAGCGCGAGTCTCCAAGGTCAATTGCGAGACCAGGGATTCTCTGTGTCGTGTAAGTCTCTCCTACGTGCTTCTCCTGTCTGTGGACCTGCAAATAAAAAGTCGGAGTAGAGAAAGCATATCATAATGCTGCTCGGAGCGGAGAGTGATATGTCCGAGCCTTGGTTGCAAAGTGAGTCTGTTGCTGGCGCTAAATTGGGAAGCACGATCGTCACAGGGGTGAGGAATTGGCGCTCCGCAGGCAAGGGCAATTGCGGGCGCACGCGGCCTGCCCTGCGAACAACCTCACATCATCTTTCGAATACGAGTTGTTCTTATTCCTTGCTCAGCAGTCCATTGCTCTGTCGGACATCCCAGTATCATGACAGACCATCTTTCTGTCACGCTTGCAGTGTTCGAAGACCATGGGTTGTGACTACCGAGACATCTTCCCGTCGTCCCGTTGACAGCCGCTTGTCCTCCTTGACGCAGCACCACCCCGCCCCAGCACTCAGCATCCAGCGCACGGCCGTGGGGGCTGTCTAGGGCCTGGTCGCTCTCTGATTTCTCACAATGTCGTCCATGCGTGGTCTTGTCCAGTTCATCGCCGACCTGCGAAACGCCCGAGCCAGAGAGTTGGAGGAGAAGCGAATCAACAAGGAATTGGCCAACATCCGGCAAAAGTTCAAGAGCGAAAAGTTGGACGGCTATCAGAAAAAGAAATATGTCTGCAAGCTGCTCTATATTTACATCCAGGGCTACAATGTCGACTTTGGACACCTTGAAGCCGTCAACCTTATCTCCGCAACCAAATATTCAGAGAAGCAAATTGGGTATCTCGCGGTGACCCTTTTCCTGCACGAACAGCACGAACTCCTGCCCTTGGTAGTCAACAGCATTCGGAAGGACTTGCTGGACCACAATGAACTCAACAATTGCCTGGCTCTACACGCTGTGGCCAATGTTGGGGGTCGAGAGATGGGAGAGGCCTTGAGTGTCGACGTTCATCGACTGCTGATATCTCCCACTTCCAAGTCTTTTGTGAAGAAGAAAGCAGCCCTGACGCTGCTGCGTCTCTATCGAAAACACCCAGCTATCATTCAACGGGAATGGGCCGAAAGAATAGTGTCATTGATGGACGATCCGGACATGGGTGTGGTGTTGTCGGTTACCTCCCTTGTCATGGCTTTGATCCAGGACAACCCGGAGGCATTCAAAGGGAGTTACGTAAAGGCTGCGCAAAGGTTGAGGAAGATCGTCATTGAGAACGACATCTCACCTGATTACCTATACTACAAAGTGCCATGTCCGTGGATTCAGGTCAAGTTCTTGAAGTTGCTACAATACTACCCTCCTTCAGGCAAGTTCCCCTGATCCGTTGCTGAGTTCTACTGACCATTCAAACAGAAGATTCACACGTCCGGGATATCATCCGTGAATCTCTCCAGGCCATCATGCAAGCAGCCACAGAGACGCCTAAAAACGTACAACAGAACAATGCTCAGAATGCTGTCCTTTTTGAAGCGATCAACCTACTTATCCACCTTGATACAGAGCACCAACTCATGATGCAAATATCTTCCAAGTTAGGGAAGTTCATTCAGTCGCGCGAAACGAACGTGCGATATTTGGGCTTGGATGCGATGACCCATTTCGCAGCGAGATCGGTGACTCTTGACCCCATCAAACGACACCAAAATATCATTATTGGCTCCCTGCGAGACCGAGATATCAGTGTGCGGCGGAAAGGTCTGGATTTGCTTTACAGCATGTGTGACATCACCAATGCACAGTCCATCGTCAATGAGCTTCTCAAGTATCTACAAACCGCCGACTTCTCTATCCGGGAAGAAATGACCCTCAAAATCGCCATATTGACCGAAAAGTATGCGACCGACGCGCAATGGTACATCGACATCTCCCTTCGACTGCTCGCTATGGCCGGTGACCATGTCAGCGACGAAGTTTGGCAACGGGTGGTCCAGATTGTCACAAACAACGAGGAGCTCCAGCCTTATGCAGCCCAACATATCTTTGACTATCTAAAAGCTGATACTTGCCACGATACTCTCGTCAAGATTGGCGGCTACGTGCTTGGAGAGTTTGGACACTTGATCGCTGACAACAAAGGCTGCAGCCCGATCGAACAGTTGATGGTGCTCCAGACGAAGATGATATCAGCACCAGATCCGACGCGGGCATTGCTGTTATCAACGTTCGTTAAGTTTGTCAACTTGTTCCCAGAGATCAAGCCTCAGCTGCTGCAGATGTTTCAATTCTATAGCCATTCACCCGACTCAGAACTGCAGCAGCGGGCTTGTGAGTATCTCACAATCGCAACGCTACCTACGGATGATCTTCTTCGCACAATCTGTGATGAAATGCCCCCCTTCTCAGAACGAACCTCGATCCTTCTGCAAAGGTTACACAAGAAGAGTGCAGGCACTAGCGAGAGAAGAACGTGGGTAGTTGGTGGCAAAGATGCTAACGCCGACGAAAAGGAGGTCCTTCTCGCCCAACAGACCGGCCTGAAACGAAGCTTTACCACCATTGTCAATGGAACGGCGGTGAGCACAAACGGCACAAACGGTGCTACAGCAAAACCTACCCATACCGGACAAAACGGAACCACGAGCGCTGTAAAGGACCTTGAAGGTTTGGATATGAACGGCCATGACAACGATGCGACTATGCCCAACCTCGCCAGCGCCGCCCATCTTTCTCCAGACTGGGAAATGGGATACGAGCAAATGTACTTCGCCAACGAAGGCGTATTATTTGAAGATCCACAGATTCAAGTTGGCATTCGGGCAGAATACCGCGGCCACCTTGGCGTGATCAAACTCTACTTCACCAACAAAGCGTCGTTCCCCATCGGTTCATTTACAACAACCCTCGACAACAAATCAGCGCCCGATCTCAAGATTGATACGAAGAGCCTGCCCGACTCCAGCATTGATGCCGGCTCACAGGCCCAGCAGACTGTGGTCTGCACCTCCGTCGCGCCATTTTCCGAGCCACCGACGATCCGCATCTCGTATCTCGCCGGTGCACTTCAAGGATACACATTGAAACTTCCTATCCTCGCGCATAGGTTTATGGATCCTTCAGAGCTTTCAGCGGAAGATTTCTTCAGACGATGGAAACAGATCGGTGCTGGGCCGCTTGAGGCGCAGAGCACATTCGGCCTGCGCAGCCCATCTGCGGGGATGAATGAAAAGTTCGTCCACGACACGGTTACAGGGTTCCGATGGCGCATTTTGGACAACGTTGATCCGAACCCAAAGAACATCGTCGGATGTGCAGTGTTGCAGCTGGAGAAGGGCAAGACGGGTTGCTTGTTGAGGTTGGAGCCGAATCAACAGCAGAAGGTATGTGCTAAATTCATCCCTAGGAATCGTCGCTCGATGGGCTGTGACTGACTTCTTCGCAGATGTTCCGCTTGACCATCCGCGCGACACAAGAGAGGATTCCGAAGATCTTGCTTGATCAAATGCAAGAGCGGCTCGTAAAAGGATCTCCCGTGTAGCTCTTGTGGCAGGTTGACGAGATTTGGGTTTCTTCCTTTCAATCCATTTCGGAGCATTGTGCAAGGTGGTGTCAGCGTATTACCTGTGCCAGCAGCATCACCTCTGCACGGAAGCATACACTGGGCATCGTGGTTCTTCAGCATCTAATACAAGCTGCCTTCATATTCCACCAAGTGTGGTTGGGATGCATCTGATGTCTCGGGCTTGGACAAAGCTCATTTCTTCTCCGTTTCGGCATCCTCGATCACCTTTGCATCCTTCTTAGCCGGCCTCTCTCCAAATATCGTACTCCCCACCCTCACTTCATTACTGCCCAGCCGCACAGCGGATTCGAAATCTTCGGACATTCCCATACTCAGCTCAAGTTCTTCCTTGTCGGTTAGCCCAAGCTCTGCTACGATCTTGTCCCTTGTCGCGCGGAGGGTGATAAAATCCTCATTCTCCGTCTCGGGCGTCGTGGCCTTGGACCGAGCAATCGCCCCGATCGTCATCAACCCCTGCAGGTGCAGATTTGGACAGGACTCGTCACTCCTGATGAACTTTGCCAGGGAGACCAACTCGGACGACTCCGGCTCCAAGCCCGATTTGCTCTCCTCCCCACTCGTGTTCACCTGGATAAATACCCGGAGTTTCTCTTCCCATTCATTGCCCTCGAACTCGGCCGTCCACTCGGCGCCAAACTCCTTCCGTAGCCTTTGATTCCGCTCTCCCCGGCCCTTGTCAAGTAGACTGGCTTTCTTCTCACTGTCGACACTCTCCACGGCCCAGAGCGCTTCCACCTCCCTCGCTAGCTGCGCGCATTTGTTCGACTGTAAACCCCCGATGAAATGCCATTTTATCGTGCGTGGTAGGAGCCGAGACTTCTCGAGTAATTCCTGTACGTAGTTCTCGCCGAAGTGGCGGTGGCCTGCAACGGGTACTTCGTCGGCGCTGGGTGGTGGTGGTGGGGGTGGGGAGTGCAGCGACAGGATATCAGAGGCGGGTTTTAATTTGGACACGGCGACGAGGCGGACGTGGCGGGCGGATTGGGGCGAGGGCAGGGACGACAGCGTGCTGGCTATGCGGGATTGGATCGACGAGAGGTTGTGGGCGAGGACCGCGACGCGCTGGGGGTTGAGTTGAATCGGGATGGGGGCTTTCATCGCTGTCGAGTTCGTGGTCGATGTGCTTGGTTGTGACTCCGTGGGCCCAGTCATCGTGTACCTTGTATGCAGCTGTGAAATGGCGTCGGGACGCAACAGAACCCAACTTTCTTTCCGGGTGGGAGAGGAATAGTACAAGTTGTGGATATTGTTCAATGCCGGATGAGTCTCAAGAAACTGTTTCTCCGAACTTTTCTCGGAAGTGTGTCAACGTCATTCCACAATCGCAATGCCAATGGTAACCGGCCAAGACTCGGTTTAATGACAGGGGTAAAGAGGAAACCCTGTTGGTTGAACATTACGGCACGAAGAAATGAGACTCTTAGAAACAACGAGGACTCGCAGACATTTTGCTGTCAGAATGCCATCAAGAGTGTCAACTTTATCATAACCTCTAGTCTATCATGTATAACTTCACGCCGAACTGTCCCACGCCGGTCTATTGGTGTTAACGCCAACGCTATGATCTCCAGAATCTCAAACCAACTGCTCTGTCATCCACCATTATGCTTCATCGTCGGTGTCTGGTGGATGAGGGGTGCCTTTGGGGCTGTTCAACCACTCGATGTGCCTCAGCCTCCTCCGCACTTCTCTCTCCTTCATCTGAGCGCGGGTGAGCTTCGTCTTCTTCTTCTTTGCCTTGAACTTCATCTCGCTGTTATCTTCCGCTCCAGAGTTGACTGCAGACGCAGTGGCGCTCGAGACGGCCGAGGAGACGTTGCTCGAGCCTGGGCGCGAGTCTTCAAACCGATTGAGGTCGATGGCAAGGTGACCTTTGTGCGTCACTCGTCCGTCCGCGACGTGCCACTGCTCTGGGCAGAGAGCCCCAACGAACTCTTCGTTGTGACTGATCATGACAACACCCCCCTTGTAGTCACGGATGGCAACGGCGAGACCCCCCAGGGAATCTCGATCCAAAAAGTTGGTGGGCTCGTCCAGCACGAGCAAGTGAGGGTTGTTCCACATCGCGCCAGCCAGCACCACCTTGACCTTTTGACCACCGCTCAAGCCGGAGATCTCATTGTGGTTAGCAATCTCTGGATCCAGGCCAACATCCTCAAAGTGTTTTGCGATGACCTTGGGTTCCAGAATACGGTATCCGAGACCTTCTCGTGACGCTTCGTGGTCGTCGAACTCCTGGACTAGCTTCTGAAAGCCCCATTCGAGCAGCGTCTCTCTAGACACCATGCTGTTGAACTTGGGGAGCATTCCTCTCCACTTGACCTCATACTGGAATGTCTTCTTGTACTTTTGTCGACCAATCAAGTTTTCGAGTTGTCTTCCACCCTTGCCGTCCCCGAGGTCAATCCACTTGTCCAATTGCGCCCGGTCCTCGTCGGTCAGTTGTCGAGTAGCTTTCATGAGCACTTCTCGATCGTCGCCGTTTGCATATCTCCATTGGAGATACTGGTTCGGCGTCTTCTCCATGTGCATCTCCACGTGCTCAAGGGCATGCTGTTTGATGTATCCAATACGAAGATTGGGATGCTTCTCGACTTTGCCAGTCTGAGCAATGGTTTCACCGGTCAGCAATTTGATCAACGTAGATTTGCCCGCACCGTTAGCGCCGATGATTGCCACTCGAGACGACAAGCTCAGTTGACACGACACGTCAGTCAAACTGGGCTTCGATGCACCAGGATATGTATAGCTGACATTTGTCATCCGGATGATCGATCGGGTGTTTGATTTAACACCAGTCAGAATACCAGGAGGAGGGAACTTGAATTGGACCTGAGAGGCAGAGAGCGTGTAGTAGCTCTTACCCTCTGGCTTGACTTTGACAAACGCGGCAAGATTGCCAGGGTAGTGAACCAGTTTCTTGTTCTCGTAGTGGTAGATGTCGGTGCAGACTGCGTCGAGAAAGCCGGAGTCGTGGGATACGATAAGCGACGTGATTTCGGTATGTTTCTGGAGATACTCCTCAAGCCACTTGACGTTGGCAACATCCAAGTGGTTGGTCGGTTCATCAAGCAAGAAGACATCGGCACGCATGAGCATGGCTCTTGCCAACGCCAACTTCATCTTCCACCCTCCAGACAACGAGCCAACCTTATGGGACTGTCTTCCTTCCGGGCCAGCAGTGAACCCGACCTCGCTCAAGACCTCCGAGATGCGCTCGCGTCCTTCTTTGGCGATTTCGGGATCCTTGGCCACGTATTCAAGGATAGTGATATCCGCGTCTTCGCCCTGATTGTGCTCGACGAAGCATGACTTTAGGACATCTCTGGGAGGGAAGCCTTCCAACTTCCCTTCGGCGATGCTCCGCATCAGTGTAGACTTACCAGCCCCGTTGCGGCCACAGAGACCGTAGCGATGGCCTTTGAGGAGGCGAAGGTTGGTGTGGGACAATAGCAGCATGCCACCATAAGCCAGAGAGAACTCTGCATTCACGATCTCCACCTCATTCGGATCCTCGACAATGGGGGCACCAAACTTCTTGTGATCTTCCTCGAGGAAATGCTTCCGAACGCCCTCGGCAACCGCTGTACCGTGCTGTTCTGGCATCATGTATTTAAGGTAGGGGCCGACGTGGGCGGGAATGCGAGAGAACACTCGAGCATTGACATCTTCTTTGACCAATTCTGAGACATATATCTGGCCCTGTTTCCAGACTGCCATGTCCTCCTTTTGCAGACCTCCCTGTGCTCTGATCTGGCTGTCAAGGACTTTGAGTACGTCGTCTGTACTGGTTCTTGCGATTTGACCGTTAGTCACACCGTCTTGGTCGTCACCCATAGCCTTCTTCATGACGTTCACAGCTCTCGTGGCCAACTCGCGGACTTCGGGCAAGGAGGCATTGTCTTTGACTCTTTGTACCCCAGGCTGCAGCTTGGGCAAAAAGGTCCTGGCTTCGATCGGATCGTGAACCAGCTTGGTCAAGTTTTCGACGACGACCACTGTTTGTCGGAGAACTTCTTGGGATGTAGTCGGAGTGTTCAGAGATCGTTCGAGCAATGGCGTGAGGAGGGCGAGGACGGGCGAGGTGACAATGGCAACAAAAGTGGTTTGGGAAAGCGCATGAATGGCCTTCTGGAGCGTCTGAGCTGAAGGGTTCTTCATAGTTTCGATGAGCAGGGGTATCCGAGGAGCGACATCGTCGTTCTGAAGCAGCGTTGTAAGGGAGTTCATGGTCTTGATTGCAGCTTTGGCGACATCGGCCTTCAGGTCGTGCATACCACCTTCAACAATCGGAATGAGGTCCTTCAGGGTCTTGCCCATTGATTCTCTCAGCACATCCTTGGCTAGTTCCTCCTCTTTCGTTCCAGTGCCCATCTGTGCCTTGTCCGCCATCTTTCCCAATAGCTGGTATGCGCCGACGGTTCCTTGCCATTTTCCAGTGGGTTTGGACAGGTACTGTTGGAGGGCTGGAATGAGGCCGACGACCATGGCCTCCGGTGAGAGGTTCTTGAAGAGTTCGTCGACTGCATACTGAGCCGATTCGCGAACAGAAGAGCCTTTGTCCGCTAACCCGTCGAGGACCAGATTGAACAGGCCTCCCTCTTGAACAAGGAAGACCACCTCACTGAGGGGCTGCTCGCGGGGAAATCGCTCAAACATGGCGCCCAGGATGAACATAGCACTTTCTCGCTTTGAGCCATTCTTCTTGTCGGCCGCTGCTTTCTTGATCTCCGGTATTATGTTGTAAGAAAGGAGGCCTCGAATGCCTACTGATTGAATAAGGAGATTGGTGAGCGCATATGCGGCGTCGAGAGATATCTGGGCCGAGTCGGTGTCGACGATCGTCCTCAAAATGCTGCTGACTTCCTCGGATGAAGCTGCGACTCCCGAGAACTCGGACTTGGAGGGAACGACAGGCGCGGCCATGGCGGGAGGTGAGGGAGGACTTTCAAGGTGTGGCATGCCAGAAAATGTCGCGCAGCGCGGGCCGGGGATCCTCTGAGGGGTGGAAATCGAAAAAAAAAAGGGCGAGAATCCTCGCCAGGCACTTGGAATATGTACCTCTTGCCCCAGTGCCGCAGCAGCCCGAAATTGAGGAGAGAGTCGATAGAAAGCACAATGCCAACGTACAAAATCTTTCCCGAAAGAAATATTCCTGATGAACGGGGTCCTTCACAGCGGACCTGAACCTGCAGCCTATGAGACGAAATCTGAATCAGCCCGCGCCCCGAACTGCTGCGTCACAGTTTTTCCAGCCTTACGGAGTTACAGAAAATTTAAACCGATAAGCGATAGGCGTTTCGTGGCGATTTCATCTGTCCTGTCAAGGGAGCTGACTAAGCGGCAAAAAGGCTTTGTTGCCAGGACGAGCCCAGTCGACCACAACGAGATCGATTGTGCTACATACCTAAAGCTTCTTCAGGTCTCATAACTTCTGACGAATGTATATACAGTCTTTGATCAACCCGGTCACCAGAGCCGGCACATATCTTGTCCACCTCCGAACTGACCAATGTGAGTCTGAAGCCTAGGGTTATGGGTTCCCAGCCTTTAGAAACCAGACTCTGTGTTTCCTTCGCCCATACTCCTACTGGAACTGCTGCCACTTTGGATAGCCCCGATGATACCATCAATATACGGAGCACCACTCCATTTTTGGTGAGTCAAGACATCCACACCGAGTTCTTTCTCTCGGCTCTGTATCAGCTTGACGTAGGCTAGCATTCCATCTTCCTTGAAACCTTTCGACAGCTCATGTGTGATAGTGGCTGTGGAGTGGAGACCGGCGAGAGAAATGAGCTGAAGCACGAATCCTTCCTTGGCCAAATCCCAGACAAACGATTTCAATGATGCATCGTCGAAGCCTTGGCCCATCCAATTGAACGATGGGCTCAAATTATAGACCAGCTTCTTGCCAGGATATTGCTCACGAATTTCCCGCGCAAATCCGGCAGCCTTCTGCACGCTGGGGTCCGCCGTCTCCAGCCAGAGAAGGTCGGCGTACGGAGCAAACTCAATAGCCCGCTTCGTCGCTGCGGGTAGTCCTGCTCGGTAATGGTAGAAGCCTTCTCTCGTCCGTGGAAGGTCACAAGACCAGACCACAGGCGATTTGGTGTATTGCGAGGACAGCTGGCGTCGTTTGGTGAGGGACATGTTGCGATCTGACTTTGTTTTGGCAAGATATTCGGATGCATCCCCACCCTCGGCTTTGATATGTGCTTCGACAGCCTCGTCAAACGTAACCAGCTTGTGTTTCTTGACCCATTCAGCCTCGAATATATCGATTTCGGGCCCGGTGGCGCCGTTGGCCTCCATCTCCTGGAGAGTTTCGGCCAGCGGTTCCGTGGATTCAGCCACGCCGAGAATATATTCATGATCTCGGACATCAATGGCGCTGGACAGTAATTTTCCGCTTTCAGAGTCCGTCCGAGCTATAACCAAGTTCTCGGTGCCCATCATGTCCCACTGGAATCTGGCCGCAACAAGCCTGTTGATATGATCACCCACCGGCACCAAAACCTTGCCGGCCAAATGACCACACTTCTTGCCTCCGTGAAGTTGGTCTTCGAAATGTACTGCAGCGGCACCATTCTCGGCAAAGAGCTTTGCTAGCTTGATGACAGCAGAAAGTCCACCGTGTCCAGTATCACCATCAGCCACTATGGGTCTCATGTAGTCGATGTATGGGGTATTCTTCCGTTCCTCGGCAGTCATCTTCCTCCGTGCGTCAAAGTGTTTGCGATCATGCAGTTGCTGGGCTTTGAAGAGTCTCTGGACTTGGTTCGGTACAGTATTGTATGGGTAGTCGCCAAAGTCTGCCGAGACTTCATTCGTCGTCGTGAGGACCGAGGAACAGGCCCATCCGGAGATGTAAAGAATTTCTTGGTTGGGAGCCTGCTGCGTCATCTGTACCGGGTCAATAGCTCCCATCGTGTGTACTGGCTTTCCTTGCGCTGCCCTCTCTGCAAGGAGGTTGAAGAGTTTCCGAGCCATGAGAGAGCTCGGGTACTGTTGTTGTAATGTTCCTCTTTTGCTAACCACATCTTCTGGAGTGTAGGGCCTTTTAATGCCCTCGTACCTTGGCGACGACCACCATTTCTTTATATCTTCCACCTGTTGCTGGAACAAGATGTCTTCGGCATCTCCGGCCTTTTCTTCGGTCGACAGAAGTTGGAAGGAGTCCGCAGGGAATGAGCCCGAGACTGGGGGGTTCACCGTTGGTAAAGAGGACATATAGCGTGGAGTCACTGCTGCGAACGGCTTTGATGCTATTGATCTAACTGCCGGTCTCGTCGCGAGCCTAGGTAGGCTCTTGGGTACTCGTCGAAGCATTGTTCGTAACGTTCTGACACTGTTTACATTTCTCAAGAGCTAAGCAGCCATGGAGGAAGGGAGTGTCCTCGGCTGCTTTTTAGCAACAAGAGAAACACCGCCACCAGCTCCGCGGGTTAGCAACTTCAGGGCTGGTTTGTCAGAAACCAATAGGCTCATCGAACTCACTGGAGGAAGATGGGGAAGGCAGCCTTTTCCGACGCCGGCTCGCTAAGCGACAGTCTCCGGAGCGGTTCCGTTGGTCTTCTTGGCTTCTGGGAGAATGGAAGGCTGAACTGCCTCGGTTAGGCGCGGTCATGCTTGGGGACGAGAGCTGCTCGCCGAAAATGCGCCTTTCCATTCCTCCACAATGCGCGGACTTCACAGTTCTTGGAAAAGGCTCAAAGCTTGAGCTACAACAGCTCTCACATTTCTTGCTTCACATTCCTTTCACTTGATCTTGCTGTGCCCTCGTCCCACCGAAACAGGCGTTACTCTCTCACTTCATCTCATCGACACTGCCCCGCACCAAATAGCCCGTCTTCTCAACAACTGAGTCAGTCCAGTTGCTGGTCGCCATGGCTACGACGACGAGAACCACCCAACATGCTCTGAGAACTCTTCGGGCTGCCTCAGCCCGTCCTTACGCCTCTTTCGTGGCTCGCACCTACGCTTCTTCCGCGGAACCGGACCTCAAGGCCACCCTCCTGTCGGTCATTCCCGAGAAGAGAGAATTGCTGAAGCAAGTCAAGAGCCATGCCGACAAGAAGATCGGTGACATCACCGTGGGCCAAGTTATTGGTGGTATGAGAACAATGAAATCCATGGTCTGGGAAGGGAGTGTGTTGGATGCCAATGAGGGTATCCGTTTCCATGGCCGAACCATCGCCGACTGTCAGAACGAGCTTCCTAAGGGGACGTCTGGAACAGAGATGCTGCCCGAGGCTATGTTCTGGCTCCTTCTGACCGGCAAAGTCCCCTCGACATCCCAGGTTCGCGCCTTGTCACGCGAGTTGGCTGAGAAATCAGACCTCCCTCCCCACGTCGTGTCGCTGCTCCGCTCCTTCGACAAGAATGTTCACCCCATGACCCAATTGTCATGTGCCGTCGCCGCTCTCAATACCGAGTCCACATTCGCGAAGAAGTACGCAGAAGGCTTGAGCAAGGCGGACTACTGGGAGTCTACCTTCGATGACAGCATCAGCCTGTTGGCCAAATTGCCTCGTGTGGCCGCAGCCATCTTCGACAAGGCTGCTCTCGACATGCCGCTCGACAAAGATCAAGATTGGGCCTACAACTTTGCAAAGCTGCTTGGTAAGCCAGGCAAGGAGAATGAAGGATTCCAGGACTTGCTCCGTCTCTACCTGGCTCTCCATGGTGACCACGAAGGCGGCAACGTCTCGGCTCATGCCACCCACCTGGTGGGATCCGCGCTTTCTGATCCATTCTTGTCGTACTCTGCTGGCCTGTTGGGTTTGGCCGGGCCTTTGCACGGTCTCGCTGCCCAGGAAGTCCTTCGATGGATCTTGAAGATGCAATCTCAAATCGGAGAGGACTTTTCAGACCAGGACGTCAAGGACTACCTGTGGTCCACCTTGCGTTCGGGTCAAGTCGTGCCAGGTTACGGCCATGGTGTGCTTCGCAAGCCTGATCCTCGGTTCAAGGCATTGATCGACTTTGGTGACGCTCGTGAGGACATTGCGAAGAACCCTGTCTACAGGCTGGTGAAGAAGAACAGTGAGATTGCGCCGGGCGTGCTGACTGAACACGGCAAGACGAAGAATCCTCACCCCAATGTCGACAGTGCATCGGGTGTGCTCTTCTACCACTACGGCTTCAGGGATCCCTTGTACTACACTGTCACCTTTGGTGTCAGCAGAGGTCTTGGTCCGTTGGCGCAGCTTATTTGGGATCGCGCTCTAGGCATGCCAATCGAGCGCCCGAAGAGCATCAATCTCGAAGGTCTGTTGAAGTCGGTTTAGTCAGCTTTCTGAATACCATTGCTGTACATAGATCTCGATCTTCCCCGCGCGGGTGCAAAAGTGTAGTGTGTTACCCGATCTTCTTGCCACGGCGCATGTCAAATGGTCTAATTCCTTCAATCAACTGCCACAGTATGGAATCGGAACGTAATATCTTTCTTCCGCCTGATTACCACGTATCACTGTCGCCACTGTGACCCCGGACGCGCCTCCGAACACGCAGACATCCATGTCCCTGTCTCGCTCTGCGCTCAGCCACATAATCTACCACCAATATCTGTACAACTGCAAGTCTACCTTTTCGATTACTCTACGCCCTTCGCTTGGCTGACAGTTGATACTTAGCGATCAGAATATTGGGCACATGTCAACAACAACACAGCTACTGTGCCAGTACCGATTACACACACCCCTTGTATCCCTGCTGCTGCCACATCTTCACACTTTTAACCACCATTTCTCCACCGTCCTTCCACGTCGGATACCATGTGTCTCGCGCATTCCAGAAGTCGAGCTTCGCGCTCGCGCCGCCATCGGCCCAAGGCTTGCCGGCTTTGCTGTTCTCAAACCACCCATTTGTCCCTCCAACCGCGACGTTTAAAATCAGGTAAAAGTCTTGATCGAATGGCGCCGAAGTAGAGCCAGTGGCCCATGGGTTGACTATCAGCGTGCCATTCTCGTCGGACTGTGGAAAGCGACCTCTTCCCCAGAGCGGTGTGTCGAAGTTGGTGTACAACACTTGAAGCAACCGGGTGTCGATATACGTGAAGATGTACTTTTCCGACCACTCCAGGCCGAATTTGTGGAATTTCTTCGCGAAAGTTGTATGCAGAGCGTTTCTTTTCACATTGGTCCTCCACCAAGCATCGTTTGCTGTGTTAGGGCCCCAGTGCAGCGCACTTGACACAATGTTGTTGCCTCCTTGCGGGTAAGTATGGTTGTTGCCTCGGGACTCGATAATATCGATCTCGCCTGAGGCGGGCCAGACGCCGTACTTGGGTTCGACAGGAAGCAACCAGATTGCCGGCCACAACCAGTCACCTTCTGGCAGTCTAGCTTCGACCTCTACTCGACCATACTTGATCACCGCTCCTTTCTTCGTGTTAATTCTCCCAGATTTGACGGGATTCACGATGGTTCCATTGGTCGTGTTGGTGCTCGTCATGCAGTTGCTCCACAGCGAAGATGTACATATTCCACCCTCTCGCAGATCAATGATGTTGTTCGTCTTGATCAGCTTAGGGTCCTGAAGCGTCGGCTTGATGTGGAGCATGCCATCTCGCACGAAGACATTTTCGTCTGTGACTGTGGTCTCCTCAAACTGGCCATTCCCGAAGCCTCCAACCTCCGCCTCTTTGGTCCAGACCTTTGAATTCAACCCTGCAGAGAAATCATCCATATAAACGGGGCAATATTCGTTGTTCACCACGGTACGGAGGCCATCCCACACAAGGAAACCGGCCACGGCTAAGCCAACAGCAAGGCCGATCAGTGGAATGATTGTCACCCACTTTTCTCGAGGATCCTTGACTTTTGTCCACGGCCGCTCGACTTCTCCTTTCTTTACTCTGCGACTGTGGAAGTATCGCTGATTGAGCGGGGAATAGCTAAGTACAGCCGAGGATGCTGCCCTAGATGGATCTCCAGACGCATAAGGTGTAAGGAAAGGGTTGACCGGTTTCTCCTGGTTGAAGGTATCAATTGTCGTTGAATCGGGCGAGCCAGCTCGAGGCGTCGTATCAGTGCCCATAATTGTGTCGGCCCTGGCATAACTTGGACGAGAAAAGTGTGTCGACATGGTACTGGCAACAAATTCTTCACGGGACAGGTCAGCCAAATGTAAAACGTCTGAGATATCAGAAGTAAGGAGGAGGAAGAGTTTGGCGAAACTTCGAGGACCACAACTGGATGCCTGGTCTTCCGAACATCGGGGCGATGGCAAAGTAAGTACGGCTCCTGTCTAACTACGATATCGCTGAAGGCGTGGTTTTACCCAGCTGAGAAATTTGAGCTATGTTGGCCCGGTTCGGTATGTCTCAGGCTTCCGGTCAATCGAGCTTCAACGACACAACCAACACTTTGCCGTTCTCAGCTCTTAGCCAGAAGGACCTCTCTGACAACACAAAGCCATGAACCCAGCAGGTGGAAAGACATATTGGTTTGGGCACCACCTATCTGAAGGTGTATCCGTTTGGTTGAACCACGGACTAGGGTATGCCATCCTGCAGCGCTGCCGATCCCATTGGGAAGTGAGTGTCTACGATTTGCAAAGTGATTCGTCTTTCGCCTGGCGGGTGTGGTACGGCATCATGCATGAGGTCCAATGCCCAGTCGAAATGTCAACGCCAGGGCACGAGGACACGGGGGCAATTGTCGAGCGCTGCCCTCGCAGCCGTTAGCGAAGAGGCCGGACTAACCGCAATAGGCAGTGTCATTTGTGCCGTTTCGAAGAGAGCCGTCAGGGGAAGTGACCTGTCGCCATTCCTTCAAGCCTCTCTTCAACTGAAACCTTCTGGTTCCAGACATCTGGGGCTCTCAATACCGAGTGCAAGACGGCTACATCCTGGATCGTTTTCCATCTTTGATCTCTTGGGTCTTTTTTAGCCAGAGGCTTCCCCATCGCTACCGGATTACATCCACCCAGCAGATCCGTCAGTTCAGCCTCGTCGCCGGCCCACTTTCTATGATCCATAATAAGCAACAGTCATGATGAGGATCGATGTCCGCAGGGTGGAACACTGATCACTGCTGATGCACGTTCGAAGCTCGCTCCCATTGTGGAAAGCCGCAAGCATCGTTTCCTTACAAGCAATATCACGCTGGTGGAACTGCTGCAGCCTCAATCTCGGCCCCTAGCCTCGTCTTTGTTGGCATTGCGGCCTGATGGTTATAAGCTGTCGAGACCACATATGTGCCGATTCAGGTGTCTCAAGGTGAGGACGACTTGTACTAAATCCCCTTCATCTTTTTCTCTTGGGGTTGACTGTGCCCACCTCCCTTTTCCCCTTTCCCTCTGCACTCTATTGCTTCAGGGCCATACTCTCATGCTCCCTGGGTACTCGATCACTGAGGACTACCCGATGCAATGAGTCCCAAGCAGAAGGCAATTCAGCGGGTTGCCTCACCGAGCATACTCGTCCATCACGATGTTTCCACCCCAGCATCGCCCCCTGCCCTTGGCTTGCCGCCTCACGGATCGCCTCATTTCAATGACTCGCCGGTCCAAAGCGATACTGCGTCCATTGGGGGAAGATCGATGCGAAGCGTTCGAAGCGCTTTCGAGGACATCAAGCATGAGGTGATGGTCAACCACCTTTATCAGCAACAATGCTCTCGGCTATGGGTGAGCGACGGCAGCGGAGACATAGAGGGTGTGTTGCTAAGGAAATCTCGCGGTCATTACCTGTCGTGTCCGTACGAACTCCGAAGCTCACAGTTTGCCCAAGCCTGCGCCGAACTCAACGTGCAGGTAAGCTGGGCTATGGGTGGAACCAGATCATACTCTTACTCAGATTATAGGTTGCCATGACGGTAAACTCAAGAGTGATCAAGACTTTCTTGGCTTGGGCTCCTGAAGCGACAGATGTTCCTCTCATGAATGGGCTGCGAGTCCAGATTCTGCCCACAATTGACGACCTCCCACGGGCACGGAAGTACCAATATGCAGCTTTCATTGCTGCCGAGTCGCTACTGGTGGTTTGGGATGACGATCCTTCGAACTTGATGAAAAGAGCAACAAGCATTGAATCGCAGCTGATGGAGCTCGTGTGGCATACTGGTGAAGTAGGAGACGACGAAGGGGTCTCCCATGAAAAAGAAGGCCGTGTCAGAAGCTCTATCGACTCCGAATCTGGGGAACCCATACTGGACGACCGGCCTACGAACTTGATGAACACCATCCTTGTCGCTTTTACGTTAATCATTGTTGTTACACTGCTCGGCTTGGCGTGTCGGTCTTTGGCGACCGAGATTTCTGTCGATGGCTCATATACTCGCCTTACTTTTCTCGCGTTGGTACCCGTACAGATCTTCTTTACTCTAGTAAGTTCCATCCTAGTTCGTTTGACATCGCTGACGAGTATTCAGTTCTTCGCTCAGGTTATTGTCGGTTGTGTCGCGCAATGTATAGGCCCCGTGCGGCAGATGCGACTCAACTCGAAATACTTCTCAGCCAAATGCTCTCCTCGCTTGCGAACGCCCACCCTACCACACGTCACGATCCAGTGCCCCGTCTACAAAGAAGGACTTGCCTCTGTTATTGCACCCACGGTCAAATCGATCAAACATGCAATCTCGACATATGAGCTGCAGGGCGGCACGGCGAACATGTTCATCAATGACGATGGCCTCCAGATCATTGACGACGAACAGCGAAAGGCTCGAATCGAGTTCTACCAAGATCACAACATCGGGTGGACAGCTCGTCCCAAACATGGCAGTGAAGGGTTCGTCCGTAAGGGCAAGTTCAAAAAGGCATCCAACATGAATTATGGTCTGATGCTCTCGTGTAAGGTTGAGGAGAAACTGCAACGGCTCCATCGCAACCCTACCTGGACCCAAAATGACGAAGCAGAAGCCTATGATCAATGCTTACAAGCGGTCCTGGACGAGACTCCGCGTGCTTGGGCCGAAGGCAACATCCGAATGGGGGACTATATCTTGCTCATCGACAGCGATACCCGTGTGCCAGTCGACTGCCTGCTCGATGCTGTTAGCGAGATGGAAGAGTCGCCGAATGTTGGAATTATGCAATTTGCCTCCGGCGTCATGCAAGTCGTGCACACTTTCTTCGAGAATGGCATCACCTTCTTCACCAAATTGATTTACACGGCCATCGAATACACTGTCGCCAACGGAGATGTCGCTCCTTTCGTCGGCCATAATGCGATCCTACGATGGAGTGCTATTCAACAGGTCTCCTACACCGACGAAGATGGCTATGAGAAGTTTTGGTCCGAGTCACATGTGAGTGAGGATTTCGACATGTCCCTACGACTCCAATGTGACGGGTACATTATTAGACTGGCATCCTGGGCGCACGGAGGCTTCAAAGAGGGCGTCAGCTTGACAGTATACGACGAACTTGCTCGATGGGAAAAGTATGCCTATGGTTGCAATGAGCTTTTGTTTCATCCGATGCGCAAGTGGATTTACAAGGGACCTTTCACCGAGCTATTCCGCCGATTTCTGTTTTCGAACATCCGCTTTACGTCCAAAATCACCATCATCAGCTACATTGGCACTTACTACGCCATCGGCGCGGCCTGGATCATGACATTGGCAAACTATTTCGCTATCGGGTGGTTCAATGGCTACCTGGACAAGTATTACATCGACTCCTGGAAGGTGTGGTTCAGCATCGTCATTGTCTTTAATGGCTTGGGCAACATCGCTCTCGCCGTCATGCGGTACCGCATTGGTCAGAAGGCATTCATTCCGGCACTCCTGGAGAACTTCAAGTGGATCGTGATGCTCTCCATCTTCCTGGGTGGACTGTCGCTGCATGTCGCGCAGGCCCTGTTGGCACACATGTTCGAAATCGACATGACGTGGGGAGCCACTTCGAAGGAAGCCGAGTTCTCGAACTTTTTCATCGAAGTGCCCAAGGTGGTGCGGAAGTTCAAGTTCAGCATCGCCTTTGCGATTCTCGGCATCATTGGCATGATCGTCCTGGCGACGAATCCGGGTGGATATATACCGTATGACTGGGTGATCAAGGACTTCATTGCGATTCTACCCATGAGTACGGTCACCATAAGTCATTTGCTGTTGCCAATCGTGTTGAATCCGGCGTTGATGACGTTCTCGTGGTAATGCGGCGGACACAGTTGTGGGATGGATGTCTGGCCCGTGATGGCGCTCGGAGATGGGCTTAATTTGGGGATCAACGAATACATTTGGTAATGGGCATACAAAAGGGACAGGTTTCGTGGATTGGCGTTGGTGTACGAGCTGGTGGATCTCTTCGGCAAGGTCCAGTAGAGGACCTCCGACGGCGACGATGGCCATGCAGTCTTCGGAAGCGCACATGTCAAAAGGACGGCGTCGAGCTTTGTCCTGGTTTCGGCGCAATTTGTGTGTGTTCAGATCGAGAAAAGTGGTGCCGGCGTGAAAGGAGAGCAGAGAAGATCGAGACTTGGGCATCAGCGTGGCAGCTCAGTCTGCGTGCACCGCTACCCTCTGTGCTCTAAATTGATTCATGTTGAGATGGAGAAGGATTTTTGACCAACATTCACTGGTGCTGCGGGTGAGACAAGATTTCCGCAATGCAAGGTTGTAGATGAAGCGCGCTAGAAGAGAAACAGGCCATGACCGTTGAAGCGCAATATTCGGCATTGGTCTGGTCGCTCATATAAGCACCAAAGCCGTGTTAATCCGCTTGATTCAGCCTTCCGCAGGTAAAGAAGAGCCCGACGGTGTTGCGCGGTTGCTGTGCTTCCATCGTGCTCCTGGCATTGGAGAGACTGTGTTTGCGTCTGCGCTGGGGCCGTCTTTCTCGATCATTGCCTTCAACCCACTGGCGACGTCCAAGATCTGGCTGGACCTGACGCCATTCCGAATGCCGGTCTGGTAGGGTTTCTGCATCGTACTCGTCAAAGTTCCCTGCGAGGTCGTCTGCAGGGCCATCCTCACACTGGCGCTGACACCGGCTTGGGTGCCCGCCATCGGGTATGTGTGTCACCGGCAAAGAACTCTTTCTTCGACCCCGTAATCGAGCGAGAGAGGACTTCCACATATTTCTGGCTTGGCTCATAGAATCAGGGTAATTCGGGCTTTGTATCTTCCTCGTCGAACCGTCCACATTTGGGCTCAAGTTATGGACTGCGGGATGATGATGGTTGGCAGACGGACATGCAAAATCATTGGTGGTGGCCATAGAGTTTTCAGGTTAAGTGACGCGCTGCGAGATTGTCCTTGTATAAAGTCCCCTGCGCCGGGATCAGTTACTCAAACGACTTCACAATGTTGGCGGGAAAGAGCAGCAGCGCAATCAAGAGAAGACGGTGTTTGCAAGGTTCAAAAACTGGCGTTTGAAGCAACAGTGCCTGAGATCAGCAAACGACCGAGGTCCCTCACTTGCAAACAAGCGATAGCGAGCCAAGGGGCGCCGCCATAAACTTGTTCTGGGAACTGTGCCATACCGCGAGGCGTCTTGTCGAACCTCTTGTTCACTTGCTTTCTGCTACACTACAGAGTGCACGCACATCTTCGCCATCACGTTACCTTCAGCACGGCTCTTCCCGCAAGTTTGCCAGCAACCATCAAATCGATGTACTTGTCCAGGTCTTCCAGAGTTCCCTTGGTCAAGATGGGCTGAAGGTGCCAGTCAGTAGGGTGATTCGGGATGAGGAACTGTTCACTCACGTGTACCAACCCACGGGCTGTAAAGTCAAGTGCTTCTTCCACATCTTTCAGTGTCCCAACAACACTACCCACAACGTTCAACTTCTTCAGGCACAGCAGCAGAGGAGGAGCGCCCGCTAAGACGGTTGGATCCTTCGGTAGGCCAACGGCCACGACCGTGCCACCTGGACGGAGCAATCCCGGTGCAGACGCATAAGCCTCCTTGGTGGCTGCCGTCACAATGACCCCGTGAGCTCCATATTTCGTGATTCTCATAACCTCGGCAGCTATGTCTTGAGTCTTGGTGAAGTCGATGAACTCTTCGGCGCCCAGCCGTTTGCAGAGGTCGCGCTTCTCGTCTCCGCCGTCAATGGCGATGATCCTCATGCCCTAAGCCGCCATGTTAGCGGCCCGCAGAGACCCGGAACTTTCAAACATACCATGGCTTTGGCATACTGCACGGCAAAATGCCCTAATCCGCCGCCCGCGCCAGGCAAGACCTATTTGTCGTTCAGCAGTTTCCGAGCGCCAGATGAACATACTCACGATCCATTGCCCGGGTTTCACGGCGCTCCGCTTGCATGCGGTATATGCTGTCACTCCTCCGCACATGATGGGGCCGGCTTCTTCATCGGAGACACCATCGGGGATTCGAGTGGTGTATCTCCCGTCGCTCAAGGCATACTGTTGAAACGTTCCAGCAGCACTGAAACCGGAATTCTTCTGCAGAGGGCAATGCAGCTCGTCGACGCCATTGGTACAGAACTCGCATTCGCCACAGGTACTCCAGACCCATTTGATACCAGCACGATCTCCAACCTTCCATTTGTGGTGCATGTCATCTCCTACGGCAACGACAACACCGGCACCTTCGTGGCCTGCGATGCCCTTCGTCTCTGGCTTCATGGACAGGCCGAATGATGACCACTCATCCTTGATCAATGACTTGTCCGAAGCACACAGTCCCGTCCTGATTGGATGTTAGTACGGCAGGCTGATCAAGCAAGGGAACGTACCAGTTGATTTTAACGAGGACTTCTGTAGGACCGGGGTTTGGTACATCGATCTGCTGAACTGGGGCTGTGGAATCGGCCCCTTGGCCCTGTTTGATGGCAGCCTTCTGCTGTTTTGGGATCGAAACAGTAGCCATAGTGAACAGCTTGAAGTGGTTGATACAATTAGTGGCAGAAGATCTGAGGTCTGTTTCCTATTCAGGCACGGAAGGCGAAAGGAGTACTCTCGACTCGAGACGAAACACTCATATCAGGCTTTATAGTACAAGGGGCCGGCTTGGGTGCAACCGTCCACGAGTCAATAGGGGAGATTCGTTCCCCCGCAGATGTTCAACAACATCATTCCATCATTCGGTCGAAAGCTTGAAAGGCGGGGTACCGCTCAGGAGACGTGGAGAAGATACCAATAGGTTTTGTCTAGAGGCTTTTGCGAAACGCAAAATGCCAATGCGGAAGCGCAGAGAAGAGCTCCAACGAGACTGATTGGCCTCAGGAACCTTCGTGACACGCAGGATTTGTTTGCCGCGTTCATCGCCCGACTGGACCACGTTGGCATGCCCAGGGCTGGGTGCCTCGGCTCAGGCGTGTACCATCCGATAGCACGCCTGCACCGGTCCAGGTCAATCATCGATGTAATCCGTCTTGAAGATCGGGAAGCCGTCGATGGGGCCAGTGAGAAGATGTACCACGGGACGAATGAGGCGTCCCTTGCTGCCATGGGATGAGGCAACCTGCGGACACACCGCGAGCACATCCTGGAAAGGAAGGGCTGCCGAGAAGCGCTTGGACGTTTCGGCGGGCAGCCCTCGCAACTTTATCATGTAGGTAGAGGGCTGTCTCCAAGTCGGATGAAAGGAGAGCTTTTCCTGTCCAGAGTGCCTCAGCCCACCCCTTCTGCCTTCCGCCGCGCGCCTCTATCGTGGGGACCGCCTCGTACTGCCCGACATCATGGTGCTTGCTGTACGGCTGCCCTTGGTCCATGCTGAACAGCATGCGCTCGAGCCAACAATGGCTGACCAAGTTTCTCCCAGGCTATCGGTCAGATATGCTCCAATGCATCCATGGCCCATAATCTCGCTCAGTGCCAGAAGCTAGTGCAGAAAGCCGTGGCTGCTGGCGCGAAGGTAGGCCCATACTTCTGTTTGTTTGATGTCTCTCAGGGTCTATCTCGACAAGACATCGACCTGCTCCTTACCAGCGAACCTGTCTCCTAGGCCCTCTTCCTCCCCGAAGCCTCCGACTACATTGCCTCGTCTCCAGCGGAATCGGTCGAGCTTTGCCAAGATGTGTCGAAGAGTCCCTTCGTAAGAGGCCTGCAGAAAGAGGCGAAAGAGCATTCTTTACCGATCAACGTTGGAATCCACGAGCCCACCGATCCTCCCTCAAAGCGCATCCGAAACACCCTGATATGGATCGACAATCAAGGGAATATCGCCCACCGGTACCAGAAGCTCCACCTTTTCGACCTCGATCTTCGTCCGAACGGCCCCAGACTAAAGGAGAGTGACTCGACGGAACCGGGGAATGAGATTGTGCCACCATACTCTATGCTTCTCGGTAGGGTTGGGAGTCTGATATGCTTTGATCTGCGATTCCCGGAGCCAGCGCTCCGGCTGCGTAGGCTCGGCGCCGACATCTTGCTCTACCCATCGGCTTTCACAGTCCCAACCGGGAAGCTCCATTGGGAGATTTTGCTGAGATGCAGGGCCATCGAAACACAGTGCTGGGTCATTGCTTCAGCACAGTGCGGCAAACACAACGGGAGGCGCGTCAGCTACGGAGACACCATCGTCATTACGCCGAATGGGCAGATTGCGGGACGTTTGGAACATGTCGAGAATGTAGAAGACGAGCAAGAGCAGGCTCGGGCACCTGACATTCTTACGGTTGACATTGACCTCGAGCCAATCAAGCAAGTGAGACATGGCATCCCACTACAAAGGAGGACCGATGTGTATCCTGAGGTGTAGCAAGCTGGTCCCCGAAGCCGCTGAAGAGCAATACCGTCCCTGCGATAGTTGTTCCAGCACGCATACCAGCGTCTTAGGGATCACGTCCTCGTCCAGTCGTCCTCGCATTGAACGACCACGATGGTGCCTCTCCGCCAACGCTCTTGCCGGCACTGTGGCAATAGGTTTTGGAATCACTGCTCGTCCGCTTTCCCAACCCGGCTCCACTCATGTAATTGCAGATTTACTGGTGTAAACGTTGCGCTCTTAGACGTTCGTACAGGGCCTAATTTTTCTATGATCTTATCGTACTCTGACAGTCGCTTCGTACATTGCCCCTTCCCATTTAGGCAATTGCGGTGCTAGGGGGTAAATCCGTCGGAGCGGCGGAAATAGAGTCTCGCGCAAAAGCCACTGCTGGAGCATCGGTTTGTCAGATCGTACAACAACACCGGCGTCTGTTCGCCTTGTAGCACGGCCCTGTCCAAAAATCTGGTATCTGATAACCCTTTGGGAATGAGTTGTCGAACGCAACAGCGATGCGAAACACGAGCCGCACGGCGGTCCCTGCGGTTACCAAAGAGCAGGCCCGATTCGGAGCTTCTTCGACCCGCAGATGCGTCTCTCCTTATCTGTACGATTCGGTGATTCGTTGCAGCCCATCGCGGGAAGTTAGTAACCGTCGTCCAGATGCAAGTAGATGCTGGTGACGTACGCTTCCGCCCTCTAAAGACCGTCGTACTCACGGCTGCCGGATAGCCGATCTCGGACTGCATTAAGTCCAGCGCCATGCGGCCGCTCTCTAGGGTCGATTGGGTTGCCGCAGACGTATCGCAGACTCTGTGAACTTCAGAAAAGTTGATATACAGTCCCTGATGGCATCAGCTGTTATGGCAGGGCGACAGTTCCGCAGACTTGGTTGAGGGCTCTCTTACGCAAAATGGAAGGGCAAAACTCGGCAGCAACGCAGACACCATTGTCTTCAGCCTCAACAGCGACTCTGGACGCCGTTCCAGAGGTTGAGAAAAGACAGATGCCGACCGATCCAGAAAGTGACGTTCTGTCGCAGAAAGAGCTTGAGAATGAAACAGTCCCTGAATTAGCAGTGCCGATAAAATTGCTCGTCGACGTCAACGACTCTCTGGTTGATTTCGATGGACCCGACGATCCAGAAAACCCCAAGAATTGGACAAAGGCAAGGCGATGGGGGATCACTATTTCGATGGGCTTGATGACATTTGTGGTTACCTTCTCGAGCAGGTACACTTCACTCTGGCCTTGGATTGAACTTGATGGGTGCTAATCAATTCCACAGCATCTATGCTGTCGCCATTGAACCTGTGGCGAAGGAGTATCATATCGGCTATGTCCCCTCGACTCTCGGAGTATCACTATTCTTGCTCGGCTTCGTCCTAGGACCTGTCCTCGTAAGTCTCCCTCTGCCCCGCAGGACTGGTTCCAGTCCGACGATGGGTTGCGATTGTTCCGTGGGCAATATAGGCTGACGGAGTGCTACAGTTCGGCCCGGCGTCAGAAGTCTTCGGTCGACGTGTTCCACTCTTTGCTGGTTACCTCATCTTCGCAGTCTTCCAAGTACCAGTCGCCGTTGCTCGGAATGTTGAGACTATCATGCTCGGTCGGTTCTTTGGAGGCTTTGCCGCTTCGGCTCCATTGGCTATCGTAGGAGGAGCAATGGCCGATATCTGGGGACCTCTTGAGCGGGCTTATGGCATCTGCGTATTTGCGGCCGCGGCCTTTGTAAGTGGTCTCTTTCTTGGACGAGACAAATTTCTGACGATTGCAAAGGCAGGGCCTGTGGCTGGACCTATCATGGGTGGGTTTATCACCCAGTCTCATCTCGGCTGGCGCTGGACGGCCTGGATTACCCTGATCATGGCGACGCTCTTCGGATGCATTGGCATCGCCATGATCCCCGAAACCTCGGCGGCGCGAATCCTGCAAACCAAAGCCAAAAGACTTCGGTACGAGACCAAGAACTGGGCATTACATGCCAAGGCAGATGAAAACCGCATTGACTTCCACACCATCACGCACATTTATCTTGTTCGACCATTCGTCATGTTCGTCCAAGAACCGATTCTGGCCCTGGTCACGCTGTATATGAGCTTCATATACGGCATTATTTACCTTCTCTTCGAAGCGTATCCCATTTCCTTCCAAGAGCAACGCGGCTGGAATCCTGGTGTTGGATCGCTTCCCTTTGCGGCTTTCATTGTTGGCATTGCGATGGGAACCGGAGCCATTGCGTATTCTACGAGGACCAATTTTGCGAGAGCGTTCAAGAAACACGGAAAGGTGATTCCTGAAGAACGACTCCCTCCAATGATCCTCGGAGCCGCTGTCCTCCCGATCGGCCTTTTCATGTTCGCATGGTATGTCTGCCGCTTATGGGGCTGTTGGGTCACTGGCTAACCGACAGTAGGACCTCAAATCCTCATGTTATTTGGGTGCCTTCAGTGCTCGCCACCGCTCTGCTTGGAATGGGGTGTCTAGTGACGTTTTGGGTTTGTCGCGTCTGTTCCCCGGCTTCTGGCTTAGCTGACATATCGCAGCAAGGAATCAACTATATCATTGATTGTTATGGCTTTTACTCCAACAGTGCCATTGCCATCAACACCTTCATCCGGTCAATTGCCGGCGCAGGCTTTCCGCTCTTTGCGCCAGCTATGTACCACAACCTCGGTGTGGCCTGGGCATCCTCGCTTTTGGCATTCCTCTGCTTGGCTTTCTTCCCCGTACCTGTTCTTTTCTACAAGTATGGGGCAAGGATCAGACAGCGGTCCAAGTTCAGACCGACTGTATAAATATCTACAACTTTGGTGGAGAGCGACGGTTTCCTGCAGATGGGAGGCCAACGACGAATTGAGCTGTATTTGATGGATGCATTTAACAGGTTGAGCGGGATTTCATGCATTGCGAGGAGTTGATGGGACTATAGACTGGAAAACGCCGGCCTATGGCGTCTGAGAGGCCGTAGCATTGGAAGAATCACCTGAATTATTCTTTCTCAACCGGGGGCGGCTGCTTGTATCCCTGGACCAAGAATAGCTGAAGCAGACAATTATGAGTGCACGATGAGCACGAGATTTGGGTTCCCTGAATGACGTCAATGCGGCGAATCGCTCAGTCGAGAAAGAAGCCACCCACGCCACCCCAGCCGGCAGCACAGCGGCGGCTTCCCTCCCGAAGCTCCCACTCATCTCGTATCTGAACCTCGTCGCCACGTCCAAACTTAACTTGACATCTTTACTGCGTCTCTTGCCCGCCTCAGCTTTCGCCCGTGCTTACAGGATGGGTGGATTTGCCCTGCGGTCGCCTCGGACTGGGCACGGAGCTGGGCACTCTTCAGCTTGCGCTGGCGATGATCTTGAGGTAGGCACACCGGCTGCGCCGTAGCGAGCATCTTCGCTGCTCCTGCGCAGCTACCAGCTACCTAGCAGCTACCGTCTCTCGGTTGCAGAAGCTCATTCCGCTGCCGTGGCGGAGTCGACATCGAGCGTTCCCACACGCAAGTTTCGGCTTCTCCTTAATCGCAACTGTCAAGCTTTTCCCCTCGGTCAAGCTGGGGATAGTATCATGTCCTGGTGCTTCGCTTGCTTGTCACTCCACAAGTGTCGAGTTGTCTTCCCCAAATTTGCGGAGATGTGGTGTCGTGGGGCAAGTCGGTAGGATTCCAAGCTTGCATAGCTTGAAGCCAAATCCAGATCACCATATCAAGAAAATGCAGGCTGACTGCAGCATCTGCCGGGACCTGGGGTACTCCAACTCCGCCCAGCATCCACCAATAAGGCATATGTATCCCTGTCTGATACTGTATACCCTGTCTCGGGGTAAAGAAGGAGTCAAGCTCGCGCAGCTTGGGGAATCCCCAGAGTGTCTACCTTTCCAGGCTCGCTTCAAGATGCTCTTCAGAGCCAACATATAGACTGGACCTGGAACCGCCCCCCCAGGTCAACCCACCCAGGGCCTCATGCGTTTCTTCAACAAGGCACCATGCGGACAACAACCAACTACAACTTCCTGATCGTGCTGATCGTGACCTTCGGGTCCTTGACATATGGGTATAACTCTGCTATCATCGGCGCCGTAATAGGCCTCCCGTCCTTCTTCGAGTACTTCGACATCGATATCAAGTCGGGTGGCGGTTCGCGGACTACTGGCGGTGAGTCCTTGGGGCACAGAGACTCGGTTTCCAGTGCTAATGGTTTCTGTCAGCCACCAATGGACTCTTTGCTGGAGGTGGCTTCATCGGCTGCTATCTTATAACCTGGCTGGCCGACAAGGTGGGCAGGAAAAGATCCATCCAGATCACCGCGTGTCTTTGCATCGTGGCCGGTGCGCTGCAAGCTGGATCTGTCCATATCGCGATGTTTCTAGTCGCTCGTTTTTTGATGGGAATGGGCGTCGGTATGGTCAACGTCATCACCCCACTATACCAGTCTGAAGTCTCCCCTGCCCATTCCCGGGGAAGAATGGTCGGCAGTCACGGTTTCATCCTCTGCGTCGGTTATGTGGGTGTTGTCCCAGATCTTCATGCAACCATGTCTGACACTAGAGCAGGGCCTTGCGGGATGGACGGGCTACGGTTGCTACTTCTTGAAGAGTCAGGTCGCCCAGTGGCGCTTGTGCCTAGCTCTTCAGATTGTCCCACCCCTGGGGCTCCTGATCGGATCTTGGTGGGTCCCAGAATCTCCTCGCTATTTGGTCGCCACGGACCGACAGGAGGCTGGCTTTGCGATCCTCAAGCGACTCCACCACCACCCGGGCGACGATGATGATACCATTGCTCGTGAAGAACTGTACCAAATTCGCTTGCAGTTGGACCTTGAGAAGCGAGAAGGTTGGAGACAGGGCTGGATCAAGGGTTGGATCCTCCTGTTCACCAGGAAATCCTACAGGAAGCGCATGCTCTTTGGATTTATCCTTCTGTCAGTCAACACCTCTCACTTTTTCTGTGCGTTCGCTAACAACAACAGCGGTCTGGTGCAGAGCACAGGCTGCCTCGTGATTAACAACTATCAGGTTCTGCTCTACAATGGCCTCAGTCTTTACGGATCAATGCCCCTGATGCTGTACGCCCTGTGGGATACCTGGGCCGCTTTCATGAACTTTGTGAACGCGTTACTGCTAGATAAAGTCGGGCGTATTCCCATTATGGTTGTAGGACAGGTATGCTGACTCCTCCCACTTCTCTTGCAAGTTTGACAGATCTAGGTTGGATGTTCAATCTCCGTTGCCGGCTTCACCGCTTGCCTTGCAAGATACGGTGGCACCGACAACCGCATCGGGAATGGGTTTGGCGTCTTCTTTCTCTACCTCTGTAAGCTTCTCCACTGCGCCCTGAGTGCTCATTACTGATGAGCCAAGTTGTCACATTCTTTGGCGGCTCAATGGATGCCTCGTCATACGTCTACTCATCCGAAATCTTCCCAACTTCCATCCGTGCTCAGGGTGCGGGCTTCAGCGTGTCCGGCTTGTTCGCCTTCAGCTTGATCTACACCATGTGCGCACCGGTCGCCTTCAACAATATTGGCTGGAAATACTATCTCATCTTCATCATCGTCCCGCTTTTTGGAGCAACGATAATGTACCTTTTCTACCCGGAAACCAAGGGTTTGGCTCTCGAAGAGATTGCCGCAAAGTTCGGGGATGAAGTCGCCGTTAATATCACGCATCTCTCGGCTGAAGATAGAGCCAGACTTGATAAGAGTCTTGTCAATACGGACATCATCGAGCTGGAGATGAAGGCTTGAGCCCATCCTGTTGGAGGCAAAGGTGGTCGAAGCTGCATAGTTTTGCTCAGGGCGGCTGTAGCTGTAGTCGAGTATATGATCTGCACAAGTGCCGTCCAAGACGGCAGTGAACACGCACGACCATTTCTCCTTCCTAACTAGGTATGATTTTCGCCAGCGTTATCTACCAGCCCGACGCATACGTTTTCTACTACGGCATGGAGCTGCCCAGGAGACTCTCTTAGCTTCTACGCCAGGCTGCTCCATCGATGACGATCCACAAGGACAACCCGTGGGAGACCAAGGCGGAGATATCAGCACTGATAGCCATTCCAGAACGAGATATCTCGCTGTTCGCCTCCGCATCAGGCCCGCCTCGTCTTGGGGGGGAGCCGGTGGTGATCCTGTTCACTGGTGCTGGTGGGCCAGCAGCCATATACGTCAAAGTCCAACAGCACCTCAGCAGCTTCGTCCGAACTCTATTCTACGATCGATCAGGTTATGATCGAAGCACATTGCCTTCGAAGGTGGGGCCATTGACAGCGCAAGGCACCGCACATGATCTCGACGCGCTGCTTGAGAGAATCGAGGTTCCCCCGCCATACATCTTGATGGGCCACTCGTACGGCGGCATCCCATTGCGGGAATTTCTGCATCTTCAACTCACGAAGCATGGGTCTGCAAATCCGCTGGCCGTCGTCGCCGGCGTTGTACTGTACGATACGGGTACGGAGGTGGCGTTTGCACTGTTCCCGCGCATCCCGAGTGCCGACCTGGTCGCCGTGAGCAAGGACGTTGACTGGGAGAAATTGACGAACCTTAGAGAGGAGTCGGGCATGACGGACGACGAGTGGACCCGCGCCCTGGAGGCGAGTGAACGGACGGCCAGAAACTCGCGGCAAAGGGGGAAGACACTCACGCCAGCGCGAGATCGTTGGCGGAACGGAAACAGCTCGAGAACCATGCCTACCGGGGCGGGAACGTGGTCGTGGTAAGATGTAACAGCGCGAGGGATTATCAAATGATGTACGATGAAGGTGTCCGGCTTGGAGGCGGCTCTGAAGAGGAAAGGAAACGTGCCAGGAGGTTCATGGATGATTGGAGCCTCTATACCTACGGAATGATAAAGGTGCAGGTCGATCTGGTCGACGAGCACGGGAGCGCATCGTATCAGGAGCTGATGGACTGGGGACACGATAGTCCTATCAGGAAGCCTGAGTTGGCAGGAGATGCCGTCAAATGGGTGCTCAACGAATTGAGGAAGCAGAAAGAATGTCAGTAAGAAGGGGACTACGAAGGAGACTGTGGAATAGCACCCGCAGCAATGATCACCAGCAAGCAGTCATGACCGAGGGACGCCACATTCACAATCCCCCCTCTTGGACAGTGCGCCTCACTTCCCCATTGACGGTCATCATCCTCGCACGCTTCTTCGAGCTCGCGGCCTTTTTGACAGGCTTAACTCCCACACGTGCAGGTCAGCCGTGTCCGCACTGCTCAGCTCCTCCTGTTGTACACCGATGTGGGATAGTCCTCTCGCCCGGACTTCTTCTGATTGGTCGCTGTGAATGCATTGTCGATACCGAAGGCGATCTTGAACAGATGTGCGCGAGCCTCAAGGCGCGTCGGGAGGGATTGACCTGTAATGATGTCCTTGCGTTCATCATGCGTGACTAGATGAGGATCTCCGTAAGGTCTTCCAAGTCTTCTTCCATTCCGACTGGAGCAACATAGCTTTGGGGTTGAGTGAGTGGGGTTCGTGGCGCTGAAGAAGCAGTGGCGCTTCGACCTCGATCGTAGTTACAAGATAACACCCGCACCGAATGCAACGCTGTTCTCAAGAGTGATTGTGGCCATGATTGTAGCAGGGCCGGTGAGCGCAACCTCGGACTTAACTGCCGGGTTGGTCAAGTAGGATCATTCTTTGGATGGAAGATGGTTGCATTTCCATCCATGGGAGTGAAACAGTAAGGTAAAGACAACCGCATCCAACCCCGGGGGGGCAGAGCAGCAAGTTACAGACGATAGACCGCAATAGCGATAGCAGCTTGACTCAAAGGACAAGCACCATCATGCATCTGACAACTCACCAGAGCGAAGGCCATATTTGCAGAGGCACGATCATGTAATTTTCAAGCCAAACAGACCTGTGGGTGAAATGGAGGATGGCTATGTTGCAGAAAGACGTTTTGCTGCCTCTTCCTGGGTGGAAATATATGGCACAACCGTGACATAGTAAGCCAGCTACATACCTGGTGTCTTGAGGGCTTAAAGTCCCAGCCAACGGCCATCAGGGTATGCCCTGATGGCAGGCTAGCCTGTGTAGGAGCGAGATCTTCAGTGCTGATGCCGAAAGGAAGACGCGTTCTTCGAGTGGTAGGGTAGGGATTCTAGCGCTCTGGACTATGAAAGTTCCTTGTATAGAGTAATCGGATGGCAGAAACATGGCTAAACTGAGTTTAAAGCACAAGGGAGTAATGGATTTGTCTGACTGGTGGGGGAGAGGTCCGTCAAGTCGGCGTCCATGTGTTGATATCGTGGGTTCTGGCCCGCTTGAACTCAATCCTCCAGCCGGTTTTGAGAGACGCCGCGTCTGCCGGCCGCGTAAGCGACCAATAACAACTTCCTGACGGAGATGAGATATGATAGCGATGCGTGAAAAAACACTCAGGCAACCATCTATGTAAATCGACTCTTACAATGCTGGTTTCTTCCTTTATTGATCTACACCGGAATGATGTGGCCAGTACCGGCTGTGGCCGCCTCCAGCCTCCTCATCGCTTCTTTGGTAACCGCGTTGCCTCGATCAGAACCCAGGAAAGCCACCAATGAGATCCGGAACGCCAACCACATCTTCAATGCGATACACTCGTCAATGAGGCAATGGGGCTCTTCGCTCTTCCACAATGGCATGTCCGTCTTCCCCGCCGTGGTCCCAGCAGGAACACAGTTCTACCATGGCACTGGGCTGGAAGAGCCGATACAGGGCCTTGAATGGCTTGCGTTTGAGCCGGAGCACGCGATCATGTTTGCGAGGAGTTTCAAGCCTCCTGACTCCGAGACGAAGTGGCCGATGGATGACTCTGGACAGCACCTACAAAGTCGCATCGATAAGCTGGCGCCATCCGAGCCAGTGCAGATCATAGTTGCCAGCTCGGGAGACGAAGACTATCGTCCCAGGCCCAGCCCCCCTCGCTCTGAACCCGGATGGCTCCACACTTACCGCACGAAAGAGGCAACTCCTCTGCTCTACATCGACGGCATGTCAGCTGGCAAGTGCGACAAGGGCACCCTTGACAGCCAAGACGTGTTGCTTTTGAACGCCAGCTCCGAGAGCAAAGGTAGATTCTGGGAACGGGAGCGTGCCGATCGATTGTGTAAACTGGCGGCCGAGCAGTGGAGCGGAAAAATAAAGGGCTTTATTCGGATGGAGGCAGGATTTGAGATCATCATGTGTTCCTTTTCCGACAGTCTTGACTTCGTACAATCGACGAGAGCCGGCCCCTTTGCTCCCACCGGCGCCAAACCAAATCCTGAAAAGAGCCAATTTCAACGGTCAGTATGGGAATGGGTCAAGTTCGTGACTGCGCGATACGACGGCATCGGTGGCGGCAGGGTGAGGCTTGACTATGACAAATTTATCACAGCCTACAGTTACGATTTCGACCTCTTTCAAGCTCATGATGGCTTACCTCGGCTCGAAAATGCTTCAGTCACATCCTTGAACCTGGCCCGTGTTGACATCGATACCATGATTCGGGCTTGGGATCCTGACCAGATCTCGAGTGGAAATTCAACGGACTGGCAGAGTGTCGCCGATATGGTGGTCGAGCGTTATGGCAAGCTGCTGAAGTACCTTGTGTCAGGCTCTGTTAGGACGACCGAAGAACTGCTGAGCGAGCTGGAGTTGACACTTCGTGTATTCATTGACTCTGACGCCCGAGACGCGAAGGCGGAGGTTGATCGTTGTTCCTGGCAATTCAATCCAACTGACAGCAACGTTCAGAGCTCGATTGCTGCCCGCTCAATCCACGATGTTACCAGAAGAATATGTGAGACCTTGTTTCTCATCTTTGACATCAACATGCCTAGGTCCGAGTCTCTGAGACATTTGTGGGCGATCATCCACTATCTGGATTGGTCGGTATGGAAGAAATGTTCGGAATGTCCATTCGAAGAAATCTGTTTCATACCCATGTGGCCATTCGGAGCACCCGAAGATCGCGAGAATCCACAGTGTAGGAACGCAAGTGACCTGAGCGGGAGGATGGGATACTGGGGAAATCCGGGACCTCGAGCGGTCAATTTTGGAGCCGATGAAGTGTGGGCATAGCACGGTAGCGCTCTGACGCAGGCGTGAGAGACTGGAGACTATACAATGGAAGCCCTGGCAAGGACGACGCTGTCCAGAGGCACCGATCTCTGCTTCAGATGGTTAGTCGGTCGAGGGAGATTGGCAGTCTCCTAGCACTGGTAGCATGGTTTCCGACAGTATGGCGTGTCAATGCCACGAGCCACAGCATGTTTGGATGAGGGACTGAAAGCGACATTGTGCCATATTTCATTATTTACCCCCGAGCCATAATTTACGCCCCAGTAGGCTAAAGCAACAGTCGCATCAGGTCAAAGGCATGGTCTGTGTCCCAGGACGGAACAGTCAAGGCGGGCAATGCGCTGAAAGTCGCGCTGATAGGGAGCGTGAGAATCGCGGGCTTGCGACGAGCTGGCAGCCTGTATCTCACACAGAATTCAACTGTGGCAGAGAAACCACGCAGAAAGGAGGGTATCAACGTTCGTCGATGCTTTCGAGCCGTCGTAGAGGAGCAGCATGTGGTCGATTGGCGATAAGGTGTTAGAGAGCAGATCGAGATTCTTTCCAGAGCCGCTTAGCTCACAGCTTGCGGGAGGAGATTCTTAAACCACGAGGCCAAACCGAACTGAAGAAGAATTTCTTGTTGACGGAAAACAAAAGTGGTAAAGGTCGACGAAGGCGCAGGCGGGGGGCTCTGCTCGGAGAATCCCGGCAGCGACACAAGAACCGTGTACCATCACACCTTCACACCCAGTTTCCCTCTGTCCCAACTTACCATTTTTTTGGTCTCTGGGCTTTGTGTCATGCTCGACACTCTGGGATGCAGCTGCAAGTATTTCATGAAGAGACGCCGCCGCCATGTCTGAAACCTCTGTCCAGCTGAAAGCAACAATTGCGACCGATGACTACTTCGATCTTGGCTCCTTTCACCGGCCTGTTAGTACCACCAGCAACGAAGCCCAAGTCTGGTTCAGTCGTGGACTTGCATGGAGCTACGGATTCAATCATGAAGAGTCAGCGGAATGTTTCAAGAAGGCCATCGCCCTCGACCCCGGCTGTGCGATGGCTTCTTGGGGCTTGGCATATGCTCTCGGGCCAAACTACAACAAGCCATGGGAATTTTTTGATGGCGAGGAGCTGCAATCCGTCGTCGAGCGGACCCACGCTGCCGTCGAGACTGCAAAACTCGAAGCTGTCAATTCGACTCCTGTCGAGAAGGCACTGATTGATGCACTCGAGTTCAGATACCCACAAGCTCAACCAGCTGTTGATTGCTCGATCTGGAACGAGCCCTACGCCGACGCCATGCGCTCGGTCTATGTATCTTTCCCCGAAGATCTTGATGTGGCTGCGCTTTACGCAGACTCCTTGATGAACCTCACACCTTGGAAATTATGGGATTTATCAACGGGGAAGCCAGCGCGTGGAGCGCGCACAGTCGAGATAAAGACGATCCTGGACCGAGCACTGAGTATTAGCGGTGGTCTACAACATCCGGGCTTGTTGCATCTCTACATCCACCTTATGGAGATGTCAGGCACCCCAGAGATTGCCATGCCTATCGCGGATCGTCTGAGAGGACTAGTTCCCGATTCTGGCCACCTGCAACATATGCCCACCCACCTGGACATCCTATGCGGCGATTATCGTCGAGCGGTTGCTTCGAACATGGACGCAATACGAGCCGACGAGAAGTTTCTGGCTAGGGCAGGCCCTCTGAACTTTTATACGCTGTACCGTTGCCACAACTACCACTTCCGCCTATATGGTGCAATGTTTGCAGGTCAGTCTCGGGTGGCGTTGGAGACTGGAGACTGGATCGAATCAACAGTTCCAGAAGATCTGCTTCGTGTGAAGTCACCTCCGATGGCGGACTGGCTGGAAGCTTTCCATGGCATGCGAGCGCATGTTCTCATACGCTTTGGCCTGTGGCAGGATATCATTGACCTGCGCCTTCCGAAAGACCAGGACCTCTATTGCGTAACCACAGCCTTGTTTCAATATGCCAAAGGTGTCGCGTATGCAGCAACCGGGAGACTCGAGGAAGCGGACAAACAGCGTATAATCTTCGACGAAGCAATGAAGCGAGTAAAATCAACTCGAACGCTCTTCAATAACGTTTGTCTGGATATTCTCGCCATCGCCAGGGCGATGTTGGAGGGAGAAGTCGAGTACCGGCGTGGCAACTTTGACACCGCCTTCGAACAACTTCGCCTGGCCATCGCGCTAGACGATGCACTGCCGTATGATGAGCCTTGGGGCTGGATGCAGCCTCCACGACATGCGTATGGTGCACTCCTTCTCGAACAGGGCCTTGTAGAGGAAGCCGTTGCAGTGTACAGCGCCGATTTGGGATTCGACGATACGCTACCTCGAGCTTTACGCCATCCCAACAATGTCTGGGCTCTGCATGGTTACCATGAATGTCTGAAGAAGCTGGGTCGTATAGCGGAGGCGCGCATTGTCAAGCAGCAACTCGACTTCTCCGTCGCTATGGCGGACATACCGATCAAGGCCTCGTGCTTTTGTCGTACGGACAACAAATGATTCGAGCTTGGACCTGCTATGTTCCAGCCATGTTCTACGTAGCTGTCGCTACTGTCGACCACCACTTTCCACGATTCTTGGAATTGACAGAAATGCCAGACCAAGCATGAGCCGTGTCATCTGACAGGTTCTCGATGCTATCCCTCCGTCATAGAGGTTGTCTCCCTTTGTTCCCAAAACGGCGAGGCCGGTTCCGGGGCAACGGGCGCAGCCATCAAAGACTCATCCCTTTATTGACATCACGCTTGCTATGGTATATACTGATTGATATGGCTCGCTGTTTCCACCACAGATGCGTTGTTCTTGCTTGACCACTCAAGCCACTCGGAGGACCAAGACGCCACGCACAGCAAACCGTTAATACGTCCACGACGATCCACGAGTTGCTGGTCAAAATGAGATTCCTCAACCTCGCAACATCTCTCGCCCTCGCCTCTACGATTGCTGCGATACCCGATCTGTCTAGAGTGAGAAGAGATGCCTCTTTGAACTCGACTTGCGTCTCTCAAAGTGATGCTGACAGCATTGTCGCCAAGTTCATCACAGTCATGGAACATGCGGATGTCAATGCTGCTAACCAAACGGTGCAAGAACTTCTGAGCGATGGTTTCTTCGAGACAAGTGACTCGATCAATACGATTGCGGGAAACGCTGTAAGTTCTGGACCAAGATAGAACTGGGAACACCATACTGAGAGTACGTTGCAGCTCGGCAGCATTACCTTTCCCGACAAGGTATCTTACATCGCTTCCATTCTGAATGCCCCAGCGCCGCGCAACATTACAACGCTTAAGATCATGCCTGCGGGCTGCACCAACGTGCTGTGGTACTGGAGGATGCAGGTCGGTATCGAATTGGCGCCTGTTCAAGGGTTCAACTTGATGGAAGTCGACGAGAACAACAAACTTCTTAGCCAACTCATTGAGTTCAACAGCATTGCTTGGGCCGTTGACACGGGTGAGTCGACAGCTCTCCAGACGTGGCTGTTGCTGACGTATTGCAGGATTCACCGTCACAAATCGTGTTGGGCGCAAAGTCCCAGTGCCCGGCCAAACCTCCGCTTCTGACTCTGCACTTGCCTCCTCGGCGCCAGGCCTGTCCTCGACGTCAATGCTGCGTCTCTTTCTGACAGCTGTGATCGGCTACTGGATAGCTTGTCTATGAAATGCCCCGGATTTCTCAGGTGTACAAGGTTGAGATCTTCCCAGGTGATGACGGGACACTCAGAATGCAGCGGTGTTCGCTCGGCCAGGGATTCATAATTCTTTCTGATTGGGTTCCGTAGATAATAATAAATTCATTCTTAGCATCGTCCAAGTCCACCGTCATCGTGTCAGGCTCGGTAGGGTATACGATGCTTTAACAGAGGACCGAGGCGGAGGACGGCGAAGCGAACGTGGGGTATTTCCAGAGGCGCTAGGCGCTTCAATGAAAAATTGCCATGCACTTTTCTCCGCGTTCCAGCCACCCGCGGGCCAAATGATGGTCGACGATTGGTTCGCTGCTGCGCCTAGAAACTTACCAGGTAACCTTTCGTGGGGTCGCCCATCTCACTCCGCCTGCCCAACTTTGGAGTGTCAGCGAAGCCGTACGGTTCCGCAATTAAGGCCGCTCTTATCTAAGCGGCCGCCCCCTCAATAATCTGAACTTCGTCGCCGCGCCCCAGGGGAACAAGTTTTTCGAATCTTCATGGCGCACGGAAATGGATGGCTTTCACGACCTTATCCGCAACCAGGCTCTTCTGTCTTCAGCTTGCGGCAAACAATCTGCGCCTCCTGACTCTTCGTCGTCCGCTCCGGAGAAGCGCTACCGCTGCACCACCTGCGGCCAAGGGTTTTCTCGAGCTGAACACTTGAAGCGGCACCAAACGAGGCGTGAGTGACCCTCAGAGACGGCGTCCACTGTTACTGACACGGTTCTGGAGACACCGGAGCCAAACCTTTCTCATGCGTTTTCTGTGCGCGGGACTTTTCGCGCAAGTATGTACTTCAGCCTTTGACCGGCTTCACCACCACTGATCAACCCCGTAGGGATCGCCTTCAAACTCACTACGGTCATTGTCAGAGGCGCGGCGACAGAGATGTTCCTAATTCGATCCCGAAAGGCCGTCGCCCTCATGCGTGTGTGACAGTGAGGATTCTGGAGCTGTTGGCGAGGCAGCCATCAGACTGACAGCGCTCACAGTGTATCTCGTCCAAAATCCGCTGCGACGGGGGCAATCCCTGTGCCCCCTGCAAGAAGAAGCAGGTTCAATGTCGGCCGAAACGGGGCAGCACCGGCAAGGAATCAAGTCCGTCCTTTCCACCACGAAGACTGAATCGCAGACCATGCTGACTTCCAATTTAGTCGCCGACAAATTCGGGCCAGTTGGCGATCGTGTGTCCATCCAAGCGTTGTTAAACGGCGGTACAGACACTTTCACAGAGACGTTCAACCTTCCACCTAGCGATGATCGGCAAGCGGGCTTCCAGTTCCACCAACAGAATGAAGAGCCTGAGGACGAGATCGACCCCACTCATCTCAAGTCAGAGTATGAAGGTGCGCTGACACTAGATTACTCGGCCATGTTCGAGATTCCGGTTGGGGTCGATGATCAGTATCTGGACTTCTGGACGGGGCCGTTTGGACTGATACCTTCACCTTCATACTCTGATCTGCAGCTGGATTTATACGACCCGTCGATGGTCTCACCGGAAGTCCAGGTGGGCTCGACCCCGTCCACCTCAACGCAACAACCGGGTTCGGACCAAGCGCATTACGTCTCGGCGTTGAATATGGCGATCTACAACAAGCTATGGTGCCTGGCTCTGGACGAGAAAGCTAGACAAGAGCTCACAGCCTGTCTGAATTTCCTGCTGACGGGAGAAAAGATTCGGAAATTCATGTCGCTATACTTCCGCAATTGGCATTTGAATTGTCCCATTATACACAAACCCTCTTTCGACCCAGCAAGCGTTCCAGTCAGTCTAGTCATCAGTGTCGTCTTTATTGGCGCGATGTATTCCAAAGACCAAACCGAACGGCTCGCGGCGAAGAAACTAGTAGATGTCGCGGAACTGGTTGTTTTCGACTCGGAGATCTTCTCGTTCGAGATCGAAGTTACGCGGTCGATCCAGGGCGAATCTTTGGCAACGAACGCCGACTCGGATCATGAATGGGACATCTTTCAAGAGCTGCAAGCTGGTTATTTGATGGTCATCGCGCAGTATTGGGGTGGCTCCCGTGGCTCGAAACGACGAGCGATGCAATCGCGTCTCGGAGACGTGATCAATGTTGCCCGAAGCATGCAGCTACACCACGCTCGCCATCTGCCCACTGACCGCATTTCGGAAATCATTTGGTTACAGAAAGAAACAAAAATCCGAACGATATCAGCAATCGCCTTGCTCGACTGCGCCATGCGAATTTATTCCAACTATCCTTGTCGCATCACGCTCGCCGAACTCGACAACGATCTGCCTTGCAAAGAAGCGATCTTCAGCTCGCGGCACCCTTTCATGCAGGACGAATCGATTTTTGCTCCGCGACTTACGATGTCACAATCTTTCGCCCTTCTTTTCGATGGAAAGGCGAAGCTTCCTAAATCTATAGCGCCTTCAGTGCTTTCGTCACAGGCAGATGCATCGGAGGTGGAAGCACCCTTGGAAGAGCCAGACCTTAATTGCGATCTTACAATATTCGACCTTTTCATTCTGATACACTGTGAGACTCCTATCCTGGGCTCGAGACTCAAGCGTTCTCAAGAACCTTGATGGCTGACCTGATTCTAGTTTTGTACACATACGTCCATTCCTGTATTATGACGATGTCGCTCAATCTGCCTACCACGAATTTTGGCCCTGGATCGAAGTCCTCCAGTCTGGCCATGGGCCAGATCACCCAGCAAGTCAAAGGAGCGCTCGAAAAATGGCGCCAATTATGGGAAGCTTTTCGCTCGCAGACCCAAGACAAATCACTGAAGGCCGAGGGCATGTACAGAAACGCGTTCAAGTTTTGGATCCTACTACAATTCATCTTGGCCAAGGAGGAAGCCATTGATGTGATCACAAGCATGGAGGTCAACTGCGACGATGCCTTGACGAAGCTCAAAGTCCTTTTCCAAGGCGACAATGAAACTGAAGGATCAAATTAATCGAATGAAGCGAAAAATTACTAGGGGCCATGCATTTTCCAAGCGCTGGAAGACTTTGATAGTCACCAGATCTTCAGCCTCTGCGCAGAGCAATATTTTCGGAGTGTTCTGGCGCCAGTTCTGCCTCGCCCGTGGTCGCCGAGCATCTTCGGGCTTTGTCGTCAGAAGATATGTTTTGCCAAAAGTGAAACATCCAGGGAGCTAGCAATGGGTGTCAGGCGAAGAGTGGACAGCTGGGGCGGTAGCGCTCTGATTTCTCAAGGTCAACCCAGCGAGACATTAACCGAGAGCCTTGACGACGGCGTGTCAGCTTTTGTGGCTATGGCCTTTAGCTCAGTACGTTGGTTTACCACCACCGACCGCCTTCAAGCCCTATCCGGTGTCACTCCGAGATCGAGGGCTAAAGCGAACTACGAAACCACAAGTCTTCACGTGTCGAAAAGCAACTAGAATGCCTGAGTAGAGATCGCAAATGACCAGGACTGTTTTCAAACTGCGACGCCGCTATGACTCCTGGTTCGACCTTTTCTCGCTTGCTTGAAGTCTGGACGAAGTCTCATCCCATTCCATTCCAACCCTCCTGGCTGGATGCCGTGAATGTCTTTTGACACCCACAGCCAAATGCTTCCGCATCAGACTGTGAGGCGACTGGAAAGTGGAAACGGAAGAGACGGTAGATGACAAGCGCACAGAAGGCCTTCATACAGAGGCGGAAACCCGCTATCTGAAAGCGAGTGCGAATGGACTGCAGCTTTCACGGGATATCTGAGAGTCGATCTAGTGTGGTCACGCTGAGACTTTCTCAGTATGAACAGTCACTTCGCCCTTCGCAAGCTCATCCAACTCCTGTCCGGCGATCTCGCGGGCTCTTTCTGAGGAGACACACTGATATGTCTTGAATTGGCGACGGGGCACTTTGTTGACGAACATTTCGTCAATTTCCTCAAGGGAGCGCCCCCTGGTTTCGGGTATGAAGAAGAAGAAGAACACTGGGGCTCAACGTCAGCAAGAGGACAGACAAAGATCTATGAATACGCACAAAAGGCAACCGCGTTGGACCCTGCCCAGATGTACCCATATTTCGCACCCCAATTGAGATCGTTCGCATTCAGAAAATATGGCGTGCAGTATGAAATCAACCCTGCAATGGTCAGTCAATGCTTGAAAGGGAATTCTGACAGAGCTCACAGTTGAAAAAGTAGTTGATCCCGGTCCCAAGCCCGACACTGAACACGCGCAGTCGAGAGCTGACAAGTTCACCTGCAATCGGCCAGGTGATCGTCCCTGTGAAGCCGTTGTAGAAGAAGTTGAACATCAACGCAAAGCCCACCAGTGCCTGACCAGCACGGTGCGAATGACCAGCGATACTCAACAATCCGATCACAAGCATGCAGATACAACACCCACCGGCGCCAATCAACAGCATTGGACGACGGCCGAAGACCTTGTGCATCAGGAACATGCCGAACATTGCTCCCACCAGACCGAGACAGTTCTGCAGAATCGTTGCCTGGAACGGTTTTGCAATGCCCGCCATTTGATAGAAGAAGGTGCTGTATGAGATGGTGAACCACACTCCGGATGAAGCGTGCGAGGCGATTGCTCCTGCGGCAAGGATTGTACGGCGGCGATCCGTCCCTTTGAACATATCGAAGACAGAGGTGGAAGACGCCATTTCTTTCTCTTGCTCAATGCCCCTCTGCATCTCGACAAATTCTTCGTTCAGCAACTCTGGCTTCAGCGATGTGCCTCGGAGCTTCTCTAAGGCTCGTCGCGCCTCTTCTGGCCTGTTGTGCAAAAGAAGCCACCGAGGTGATTCCGGGACGAAGAAAACGAAGATGCTGAGGAGGGCTGGGATCGCGAACAGTGCAGCCAGCGGAATTCGGTATGATAGTTTGTTGTTCAGGGTCTTGCTGTAATTGTCTGCGATTGCCCCGAGAATGCTGCCCAGATTTACCCAGAACCCAAAGAATGAAGCGAGAAAGGCCCGGTGCTGTGGAGGTGACACCTCGACAGTATACGTGTTCGAGAAGAGAATGAAAAATCCGTTGCCGAGTCCGAGAAGAATCCTGCCTGCGTACAAGCCCGCGAGACTACTGGCTCCGACTTGGACACCACAAGCAACCATCGACACAGCGGCAGCCACCCAGATTGCCGGTTTACGGCCGAACTTGTGCGAGAAAGGGCCGCCGAGAAGCACCGCTACTATGGTTCCGACGTTGAGAAAGCTGGAGATCAACTGCTGAGGTTTGGTGTTGATGTTCCATCCGCTTTTGACTCTCGGGTCTTTGTAGCCAAAGACTTCCAGGAAACCGATCATGGCCTGAAAGCCTGCGACGGCAGCCGTATCTGCGACGGTTAGCCTTGACGATTGTCACCTGAGAAGCGCCTTACCAAAGCCATATTGACAATTGGCCATGCTCACCACACAGCATATGATGAGACATTTCCAGTTGTCGAGGAGGTGATTGTTCCGTCCTTCGCTGATCATCTTGACTGCTGGAAGAGGTCACCCTGTTCCGTCGGCTGCTGAGACTGGATGATGCAGGCGGCAAAGCACCATTGACTGGATTATAAGAATTCTTCAAAGACTGAGAAGGTTTTCTGATCCGGGGGAAGGTCGGCCCCAGGTCCCTGGAACCCACAAACCAGTCGTATGGTCCCGGAAAAGCTGCGCGGACTTTGACCGGTGGCTCCCATTGCACCAATTGCGTCTCCGCTCCCATGTATGTGCCACGAGAGATCTGCTCCGCTTGGCACAAAGATATCTCGGCTCTTTTGCTTGGTACACCTTGCATCTACCGGAAGCAAGGCATTATATAGGTGGGGCTGACCAGCAGACTTCGCATGGGACTCGCGCAATAGAGTCTTCAGCATCCAGACGCCTGGTCAGGGGAGTCGTGGGTCAGCAGCCCCGGTCGCCATGTGGGATCCTTGTACTAACAGTATCGGCAGTGGGCTCTACACAGTACTAACCTCACGTCTTTCAAAAGTGGTGTCCTCCTCCTACCTGAATTTGGGGTCGACGAGACGAGAAGGACTAAAATTTGCCAAACCGCCGCCAAGGCTTTATACCACCCTTCAGGCTGTCATTCTCGGCTTGCGGAAGCTGCCAACCTCCAGAGACAATGGAAGCCATGTCAAGTGCCACCGATCGCCGACCTATGACTGTATGCCAAAAGATCCTAGTCCATCATGCCCTTGGTCTTGAGGCACCGTATGTTGAGCCAGGAACCGTCATTCGCATCGCCCCGGATTGGTTCCTGGCGTCCGAGGTTGCTTGGTTCGGAATGAATAAAAGCTATGAGCGGATGGGCCGTCCTGGGATCCATCGCCGAGACAGGTTCTGGCTTGCAGGAGACCATGTCGTGGATCCGAGAGTCAACCACCAAGCATATGAGAAGTCTCTCATCGAGGCCTGTGATCAAATTGCGAAGGAAATGGACCTTGGTGACAACTATGCCGGCCATAACACGACCATCATGCACACTGAATACTATCGCTCTCGATGCCAGCCTGGTATGCTCGTTGTTGGTGCCGACTCACACACCTCATCTGCGGGAGCTCTTGGCAGCCTGGCAATCGGCGTCGGCGCCACCGACATGATCCTGCAGCTTGTCACCGGTGAGACATATCTCGAGGTTCCTGAGATCGTCCGCATTAATTTCGTCAATAAGCCACCCCTTGGCGTCAGCGGTAAGGACGTTATCCTTGGAGTGATGCGTAAACTCAAGAGGAACACGGTCGCTGCAGGGCGACTTGTCGAGTACACGGGAGAGGGACTGCAATATCTGTCATGCGATGCAAGGTTTGCGATTGCGAACATGACGACGGAATTTGGTGGCATCGGTGCTTGCGTGGTTCCAGATGGGATCACTCTCGAGTATATCCAGCGTCGAAGGGACCAGCGACACAAGTCCGATAGCGTCTACTTTCGACCGGATCCTGACGCGCAATATGCGGAGTCGTTCGACGTCGACCTGGCGGACCTCGAGCATTTTGTCGCCCTCTATCCATCTCCAGACAATGTCGTCCCAGTCAGCGAAGCCAAGGAGAAGCTCCAGAATTTGCAAGGAGTCTTCATTGGGGCCTGCACCACTACCGAAGAAGAGTTGATCCTTGCAGCCCTCGTGTTGAAAGAAGCAATGTCTCAGGGTAGGAAACCCGATGCGCCTGGACTGCGACGTGTTACTCCAGGGTCGAACTCCATCGTCAGCAGACTCAAGGAATTGGGGCTGTTGGACATCTATGAGCAGGCTGGATTTGTGATTGGTCCAGTAGGCTGCAGCTACTGCGTAGGTATGGGAGTCGACAAAGCCGGCAAAGGCGAAGTCTGGTTGTCATCGCAGAATCGAAACTATCGTGATCGGATGGGTCCAGGCTCGATTGCGAACATCGCATCGGCGGCAACTGTTGCCATCTCGAGTTTCTCGATGTCATTGCAAAGTCCCGAGGATATTCTTCGGGTGATCGACATGGCCGAATTTGATGCAATGAGGAAGTACAGAGCACAACAGCCAAGATTGGTTCCGGAATACGTGCAACCTGAGCTGCTTGCTCCGGTGTCCACCGATGGCGTCAAAGAACAGAAGAAGGGCGATGATGGACAGCCGCCGTCGCTCCCCGAGACGATTCGAGGCCGCATTCAGCGATTCGGAGACAATGTTGATACCGATAGTATCATCCCGACTGACAAATGTCATTCTCACTTGACCCGAGAGGAGGTTGCCCGAGGTGCTTTTTGCTACACCAGACCCGAGTTTTACGAGCGTGCTCAATCGGGTGCCACAATTGTTGTTGCGGAGAAGAGCTTTGGTTGCGGTTCTTCTCGAGAGCAGGCTCCAAGAGCGTTACTGTGGGCTGGGGTCCAAGCTGTCATCGCAAAGTCCTATGCCTTCATCTATCAGCGAAATCAAGTCAACAATGGGTTGATGGGAATCAAGATCCTGGATGACGAGTTTTACCGACTCGCCCAAGAAGGAAAAGAAATGGTGATTGATGTCAAGAATCGCAAGATTCAATGCGAAGAGAAGACGTGGGACTTCCGGCTCGATCGCATCCAAGAACAGCTGCTTGCAGAGGGTGGGCTTCTCAGCACCTACGAAAGATACGGACCGAGATTGTTCTCAAAATTTCAGAGTCTGGACCAAGCTGCGGGACAACAGAGGGAGAATCCAGCGGAAGGGCTTGTGACAGAAACATCAGGGCAGGCAAAGTCCATGGAGTGGTGACAATCTCCGGGCTCCAAGTGATTCTGACGTGTAGCCAGAGTGTTCGTGGTATATGACGACGCCATAGCACAATATCCTTTCCAAGTACCACATCCGTTTTGTGCATTGTCGATGGATGACGGGGCCGATAGACCAGTAACAATAGCCCAGTATGATGGAGGTTGACAAGCTTCCACGCGAAACCAGCCAGAGACCAAATGTAAAGCGCGATCAAAAATCTCGTTCGAGGCTGTCCCCTTAGGATATTATGTTCAATTCGGTCAGGGTGGAAAATGAGCGGGTCACTCGATTTCGGTGTCGAAACTGATCCGCTTGGGTTTGACTGTCGTCATTCCAACTATTAGCATCTCAAGAGGTGTAACCACGATCAATCTCCTTGTCCGTGGCGCCGTGTATACGCACCAGGGCCGAAGAGGACGTCCGTTTCGCCTTGCTCCGCCAATCAGAGTCTGCTAAATGCGGGGAAGATTTGACTGCGGAGGAAATGCTTGACTGGAAATAAGATCAACCTGTCTCGACCGATATCAGTGGGTGTTGGCTGATGTGAAGACTGGCATCAACGCGATACGAGCTACGTTGCAGGGCGTGGCTGACGTCCAATCGCAGCGATGGGCAAAAGCAGAAGACGTTTGGCAAGAAGCTTGCGTCGCTTGAACTGAAGCTTGTGTCAATGTCACGGGTGTCTAGACTTGTTGAACCTGGTTGGCCAGCTCCGTCATTGCGAGTCGCAATGCCAAGGCGGCCAAACCGAGGCTCGCAGGCGTGAGACATGGGGAAGCCCCAGGCGTCCGCGACTTCCCCAGGATCCAAAGCACCATTCTCCTTCTCCCCAGAGCAAGTCATTCACCAGTCCCATGCAAATCATCGATCATGCTCGGTCTAGAAGCCCGTCTCATCCGCCACCTGTATCGTCTCGTCAGGTGCAGGATAAAGCCTTTCCGTTTGGCGACTCGTCATTTCCTCTCCCCACCGGACCTCAAAAGCTGATGAGCTGCGTCCCCCTCGCCTTGCATTCTTGACTCTGCGCACTCGGTATCGTCACACACACACCCTTCCACTGGCCTCATCCGCCATGAGGGCAAAGGCCTGCACCAAATGCCGGCAATGGAAAGCCCGATGCGAGTACAGGGAGGACGATCCCAGCGGCTGCTCACGTTGTCGGGCGCTTCGGCTGCCATGCGTCTTCGACGCATCCTTCAAGCGCACCTCGAGAGCGAAGTCGCTCCAGATGATGTCATCTAAGATTGAACAGTTGCAGCAAGCCCTCCGGGAAAAATCTCCAAGCAATGGATCGTCAAGTCAGACACAAGAGCACAATGAAACACTTCCCTTGAACAACTGGTCACCACAATTGCCCGGTATTGTGGGCACGATCACAGCTCCAGAGCCTCCCATGGATCTTCCGTCGATCCTCCCTGCGCCATCAATTAGCTCGGGAGGGGCATCGTCTACAGCATATCGCACTCTTGGCAATGTCTCTCTCACATATGGCCAGATAAACGAGCACTTTAGGACGTACTTTGTCCGGTGTCACCAATATCTGCCCTTCAAGATGACGACACACTCCCCCGATGCCATCCACACGAAGAGCCCCTTGTTGTTCTGGGTCATATGCACCACTGCGGCGAGCTGGAGAGTCCGGTGTCAACTTGCTCCGTCCGTCAAAACAATGCTTGCGGACTCTATCCATTCGTTTCCCCGCTCCGTCGAACAGGTACAGGCCCTGCTTATCATGTCTATGTGGCCGTTTTCCGTCTCGTCGGTCATGGAAGATGTATCTCACTACTATTGCTGTCTGGCTACCCAGATGGCTCTCCACCTAGGACTGCACCGTCCCACACAGACACACTTACACGAGCACGGAATGGAGGAGCGAGAGAACGCCCGAGCTGTCGGCGAAGAAGTCAAGACCACGACATGGCTTTCCTGCTTTGTGGTCAATCAGAAACTGTCGGCTATTCGCGGATTGCCTCCCTCAATTCTCACCGACGTACACTTGCTCAACGCGTTTGAGAAGAGTTCTATCAATGCAAGACTTTCACAGCTTTGCCGAATCTATCACCTCCTGATGCAATCAAACATTGCCATCAGTGCCAACGGCTCAACCCCTTCCGGCATGTTGGAACCTGAACAGCGGCTGAGCACGATGAAGAGTTGGGCGGAACGCTTTTCAACCCTCGAACAACAGCATCTCGAGAATATGGACGCCGTCGTCAAGATTGCCTTTCTGAGCTCAAGATTACAGCTCTGGTCGTTTGCTCTACTCGATGATATGCTGATCTCCCCGGAGCTCATAGCATTCATCGACAACGCGAGACGAGATGCCAGCGATCTCATCGAGATGTGTTACAGCCAAAACTTGTCGATTGTGCCCACATGCGTACGCCACGCTATGTGTTACAGTGCCTTTGTCTTGATAAAAATTCTCCGATGTGGCTACAGCTCCGAGTCGGAAGTGCTTCAGGACGACATCGAGCGAGTTCGCCAAGCACTCAGTACCACATCGGGGACGCCAGATGATACTCACCACAAAGCGTGCGAGACAATGCGACGGCTTCTTTACATTGAAGACAAAAAGCTATCACCGCCCATTTACACAAGAATGGGTGCTTCAGTGGCTTACGATCTACTGCGGATCCACGCGGAAGACAAGTATTGCAACATGCCAAATCATGCCACCACAAATCCGATCATAGATCTCGAAGGCCTCGACTGGAACTTCTTGGACATGTTGGGATAGCGCAAGTCGACATTAAGTCCACATGGAATGCCAGTTTTAGACGTCCCCCACATGGAACGCACATTGAGTCAATTTTGCTTCGGTCGACTCGAGCAGCGTTTCTGGCCTCTGATCCTTGACCAATGTTCAGCACATGAGCCTTCAAAGAGTATACCTGAAGTTGATGTGGAAGTCCTTTTCATACTCCAAGGACCTGTTTGTATGGGGATGGATCTCTCCACGTCTTGCGAAATCCTTCAAGATACCGTTTCGCTTCTTGTTCTGACGGCTGAACACCACCATCAACGCTACCGCGATAAACAGCGAAAGGATTGAAAAGGACATGGCTGTCACGTGACCTTTCACGTATCTCGGTCCGTCGTCATAGATGTTGGCACCCAATATGGAGAACAGCTGTCCAAAGATTTCTGCCATCGCCCATGTTGTGGCACGCTTGGTGAATCCACCCGTGTTGATCGCGAGCCAAGTGAGGAAAAGGACAACGGCTGGATACATGCCGCTCGTGATGAAGCAAGTGGCAACCACCTTGGCCGCGGTAGACTTGACGCCGAGCAACATGGCATAGCCGATGACGTTGACAGCAAACCCGAACATAATGAACGGTCCTTTCAGATTCACCCAGTCGCTGATGTAGCACAAGATGAGCAGAGTGCAGAAGGCGGAGGCGTACGGGATGACCGAGAACAGCTGCGCGTCAAGATCGCTGTAGCCGAAGTCGCGAATGAATGTCGGCAGGAAAATTCCGATCGAAGACAGGCAAAGACCACTGGTTGCATTGAACATGGCAAAGGCGTATGATTTGGGGTCTTTGAGACAATCCCAAACTTGGGGCCACAGGATTTTCGAGCCTGTCGTGTTCCAGCCTAGGACGGTCAGCATATTATCTCAATGGATCTCTCGGCCACACGTACTCGACGTTCTTTCCAGCGCCAGGCTTATTTCATCTCTGGTAAACAGCCAATTCTTTCCATTCTTCATTCTGTCGGGAAACACAGGAAGGAGAATGATCACAACGACCCCGACGAAGATAGCAATGACTCCTTCAATCAAGAAGAGCCACGACCACGGCGAGCGGCTACTGTGTCTCAAATCCTCCCCAATGGCGTACGCTATCAAGCCACTAAAAGCACCTGAGAGGGTCGCAGTTGAGAAGATCAGAGCTGCATGACCAATCAGTGAAGGCTCAAGGCTCTGGAAATCATTGAACTCACCACCTCTGGTTGCAACCTCCCGGCGTGTGTACCAGAAGCTGTTGTAGACCCCCGAGTTCTGCGTGAAGGATTGGGCACAGCCGATAAGGATGCGTGTTGCCACAATAGTAGCATAATTCTTCGCCGCAGACATGCCGCACAGAAGTATGCCAAAGGAGATACAGGCACCACCCATCACCCAATGTGGTGGGATCCATCGCAACGAGATCGAGCCCGGAAACATGCAGATTGTGTATCCAATGACTGAGATCCGTTCAGACCAGCACGTGTAACGGTTTGGCATGCCACCTACAAAAGTACTGCGCCGCATGAGAATATTGGGCGTTGGAGAAACCGATTTCTTTCTGCAGACCCAGAAGTCGACCATTGCCAAAGCTGTTTCTGTCCTACTATTGATCAGTGCTTGGGAGTCAGGAGGAAACAATGGCTTTGTACCAGGAAGGTGACGAAGTAAATCAGCGCCAGCAGAGGAAGTATCAGCAGATCTTGTTTCCACATCAACCTCCTCTCGAGGCCTGAACGGACGGGTTTCTTTTCTGGCTGGAGGGTGTACGCTGTGGTCGGCTTGTGGTCTGCATCTTCAATGCAGGAGAGCTCGACATCAGCGTTAGGTTGCTTGGTTGAGATTTCGGAAGTCATCTTAAAAGCTGTCGCGCAACTGTTTCGATGATGAAGGTTTTGGCATTTGCTTGTCTGTCTTGGTCTTCTTATATTGCAAAGCTTCCTCAAAAGCTTCGGCTCAAGAACTTCCCCGGTCAGCCCAGTCCGAATTCGAAAGCCGACAGCAACGAGCCAGAGCATTGCGAGTCGCCATCAGGCCTCCCCCCGCCTCCCCAAACACGGGGCAGGCTAAGCATAGTCTGGGGACGAGCTTATGCATGGAGACTTTAGCATTCCGAGTTCAGTCTGCATTGGGATCGCTTTCGCAAGTTCCAGTCGGTCCTCATGGTCAGACTCGGCTTTCTGATTTTATCGTGAAGGGCGGAAGTCGACTGTCAGAGTCTCGGTTCTGCTTGGGTCGCGACATTCCAGCAGCAGGAGTCTTAGACGTGCCATACCTTGCGGGCACACACTCACCAGCAACAGGCATGCGTGCAGTCTCATCGGCTGCTATCAAATCTTTCCCGTGCGATTCGACCGACTACCTCATGTTCATATGGATGACTGATGAATCTATTTGCTCACTCGAATGCTGCAGACCTGTTCTGAGGCCTCATGCTTCAACCACCGCCAAAGGACGCACCGGTGATCCCGTTGCGCCAACCAGCTTCAACGGCGACAAGACGAACAGGAACTCTTTGACCTTTTCCCGAGCCAACTCTTCCATGTCCAAAACTTCAATGATGTGGATTCCATTTTCCCACAGGAGAATACCATGGCATGGCCTCTTCCTGAAATTGGGCCCAAGTTGAACCTGCTCAAATGAGATCGTGTCACCCCCAGCTGCCCGAACTTTGTGAGATGCCAACCATCTCCCCCCACTCGCGTCTGGGCCGGGCGTGCCCGTTTTGTGACCGAGGAATGCCATCGGGTCAGAGTACAGTTGAATCCATCCTGTCCGAATCAAGACCACGTCTCCTTCATTGAGTGGTGTGTCTCCCAATGCTTCTTGGAGGTCTTCGTCGGTGATTCCGTAGCCAGGATCGAGCCGCGTCTTTCCTTTCAACGCCGGGATATCAAGGAAAACACCTCTGCAGACCATTGGTTTTATCGAGTCTGCTCCGAGTTTGATGTACTTCCCATTTTGCATTGCATCGGACACTGCCACTCCCCCGCAGAGAATGCCTTTACTGGCAACGTGGGAGAGCGCGTCAATGTGGGTCCCGACGTGGTCACCCGTGATAATGACAGCGTTGGAAGCTGTCCCTCCTTGACCCGATCCATCTGAATCACCGTGACGACGCGACAAGGCCATCGAGAAGGGGACATTGGCTGGAGCTGCTGGCATGCCGGATTCCATCGGAACCGCGAGGTCGAAGACCCGAATGCCCTTTTCCAAGGCTTTCAGGAGGGCCATGTTTGCGAAGGTGGTCTTAGGGTTTGATCTGCCTGAACGTCACAAGCTGGGCAACATCAACAGTCTTATTCTCTTGGTGGGTCTCCGGTTTCGGCATTCCAGCTATCCCGAAGATTAAGTCTCTCTCTAGTCTTGCTACCATATTTAACAGTATCTACTACCCTGCTTAATAGTATTGTACAGTAATAGGGCTGACGGGGCCTGTGACATGGTAAGGCTGACATGTGCCGTACATACATTGTGCAGACATGCAACTCTGCGTTCCAGTTGGCTGTTAGTGTAAGGCTGTGCTTCTTTACTTTCCTTTCTTTGCGTGCAATACATACATACACAGACAGACAGCTCGTCTATCTTCCATTGAATACTTTCACTTTCGAAATGTAATGCTTTAAGTGTATCCGGGGCGGTGCCTGCCGTACATACCCGTTGTGTCAGGAAAAGTCCACAGCCCTGGGATCGCCCAAAAGGACCGAGAATCATGGCAATTCATGCCTAGTCCTTTCACTTCTTAGCTTATATGCCTGTCTGCACCCCGTCCATGGCATGTTGGCAGTTATCAAGCCTCGCTCTAGCTTGCTGGGGCCGTTCGCGGGGGGCCTCCGGTTGGCACCAACAACTTCACCCTTGAGGTTTAACCCGATCATGTTAGAGGCTTTGATCAAGCCAAAATAGACAACAATAGCTACCAGACCCAAAACGCACACCGTTCAGTATATAGACGGTCGTGGGGATACGGCCAGGTGGCATAAATGCGCGGTTTGTTCAGAAAATATTAAGGCTCTCTGGGTCTCTTACGCTGATATGTCCCGAGAGATCCTCGACAAAGCCTTCTCGGGCCCTATGTCCGAATGTGGCTGCCATGTGCTCTAATTGCCATTGCCTCTTGTAGCCATGTCGTCAAACTTGGGGATGCCAGCCAACTTGACTTCACCATGCGTAATGGTCGAGAGGAGTGACTCGTCCTCCTTATCATGAACATGTTTCTCAGGGAGATGGTTAACAGATTTAGACACCATAGATATCGTCGGAAAAGTATCGCTGATCGCGGTAGTTGGAGTATGAATTTCACCTGAATCCGACACGGTACAACAAAAAAGAATTTGGGGGTTTACGGGGCTGGAAAGCCGTCGGATGAAGAAGCTGGAGGTTCTTGGTGGCCTTCATGAAAAAGGTGACTAATCATATCCTCGAGATGAATGACCATCTTGACTCCATTCTGGGGAAATCGATCCAGGGGGCCGATTCTGCACTGGGGCGGGTGTGGGATTCTCTGATCGAGCAAATCAACCCACGGTGCATTAACGGAAAGCCATGCAGAGGTCAGTTGAGAAGAGCATCTCCGTATGGCAGGATGGTGTGATGATAGCTCTAATGGCTTCTTCAGGGTTATATCTTTTGAAAACCCTTGACGGAAACCAAGACGTTGCCTGAATATTTCACGGATCACCGAACAGACAACGGAAATGAATCTCTGCTACTATGACGTAGTCAAAGGCATAAGTGCACCTTTGTGGGTTCAGCACCCGAGATAAGGCTTGAAGCTATCACGTCTAGCGTGCACGCCCTGTGTCAGTATCGCCATTCACCGCCCGGGCGGGCGAATCCGTATTGATGAGAACTATTGTCGAAGAACTTTACTTTTTCATTTGAAGTACACCATTGTTCACCACGGATGCCGCCGCGAAAAAGAGAAGACAATCTATGTCCGCTCGGCCAAAATAACCTACGTTTCTGGTGCTCAATGGGAAACCCGTCGAGCAAATCATTCCGGAGGCCCTCCGACAGATACTGATTGTGACCACAAGCCATGAGTGACCGCACAGTGTCCTTGGAAGAGGTTAGCAGACATTCAACGGGCAAAGACTCCTGGATTGTCTTAAATGGCGTTGTCTGGGACTTCAGCAACTTCGCAGCCACCCATCCTGGCGGACCTGAGGTGATTGAAAAACATTTCGGCCAGGACGGCAGTGGAGTGTACAACGAACTACACAGTCCAACCTTGGTGGAGAGATATCTTGGTCCGCAGAAGAGGATTGGGCTCCTCGTTAATGAGGAACAGCGTTGTATGAAGGTTTCGACGACGAACATACCTGAGGATACAAAGATCGAGAGTGAGGCTGACAAGCCAGGCCTTGAGACGATTATCAGCATTCAAGAGTTCGACTCAATCGCCTCAAGGGCATTGCGGCCAAAGGCATATGCGTATATCTCTGGTGCTACGGAGAATGGCATTACAAAGTTTACAAACTCAGATTGGTACCGTCGAATCTGGTTCCGGCCACGGGTCCTTACAGGTGTTGGCACGGTGGATCTAAGCACCACAATCCTCGGTCAAAGATATGCTTCGCCTATTTTCAATGCCCCTACATCATCTGTTATGCTCGCACACAAGGATGGAGAGCTGGCTTGGGCGAGAGGCTTGTCGGAATGTGGGAACACCATAATCATCCCGACCATGTCATCGTATCCGGTGGAAGAAATCGTTGCAGTATTACCAAAGAATTATCCATTCTTCTTCCAGCTCTATGTCCACACCGAGCGAACAGAGCTGGAAATGCTGCTTGATAAAATTGGAAAACTAAAGCCACAGGCTATCATCGTCACGGTAGATCTCCCCGTCATGACGAAGCGGGAAAGCTATATGAGGTACCTCATACGAGAAAGAGAGAAGAACCCGATACCCACTACAAAGAAAGTGGCCCCACTACTCTCGATCATGAACGCTGTCAACCCAGAATTAACTTGGAAAAACATCAAATGGATGCGCAAACGAACTGGCCTCCCTATCTTTGTGAAGGGCATTCAGTCTGCGGCAGATGCTCGTCTAGCTTTCGAGTGTGGCTGTGCAGGTATTTACATCTCGAATCATGGTGGAAGGGCACTTGATACTGCATTGCCTTCGATTGGGACGCTCCTTGAAATCCGAGCGAGCTGTCCAGAGATCTTGGACAAGATGGAGGTATTCATTGATGGTGGTATCCAGCGCGGGACGGATATCCTCAAGGCTATTTGTCTAGGCGCGAGTGCGGTGTGCCTTGGGAGACCGTTTCTTTATGCTTTGGCGTATGGAGAAGCAGGCGTCAAACATGCGGTGCAGAGTGAGTCCACAGGCTCAGGAAGGTTTCGGTATCGATGCTGACTGCTTAATAGTTTTGAACGCGGAGTTGGCTACGGCCATGGGGTTGGTGGGCATCACGAGTCTAGATCAGGCGCATCCAGGTTTGTTGAACACGAGAGAGCTCGATCCCTTTGCGGACCGTGGAGCTGAAGATCCACGGGCCCGAAAGGTTAGACGATCTAGATTATGATACAAGAATCGAGGTAGCACGAGAAACTGCAAAGACATGACGGTACAAGTGTCTTCTGTCAGTCTGGCGCTGCATGGTCAAGGACAGCGTTGTAACTGGGAACGTCGCGGAAGGTGTATAGATAGTGCAACAACTCGTCCTACAGCACTCCACCGATGCTCATCGTATAGCTGTTATCATGACCTATGGGCTATCGCAGACAAGCCTTGCCTCCAGCTGTCGCTTCTTTTTCAAAGCCCTTTTTAGGCGGGTTGAGGATATCATGTAAATCATGATACTCGGAGGCTTCATCTCAGAACTACAGCTATGGTCTGTTAACTTGGACAGCGATCTGAGCGAGGAATTTCATATCCTACAGCCAGATGCTAAAGAAGGCCAGCCTGCATAATCACAAACACCTGCTCTAGAATCCCATCACCGGTGGAATCGGTGTCGCTGGAGTACCTGCTAATCTCGAAGTGCTAGTTCCCCATGTCGGCCGGGATTCGATATCCCAAAATGGGAATTTGTAGATCAAGAGGAAAACAGATTGAGTCTCTGCTTCCCACGCATGATAAGTCGATCTTCATAATTCTCATCGATATAACTAGGGCAGGTCTTACGCTTCTATGAATTTCTTTGTCAGAAAAGTCGAGGCCACGATCACTTCTCATCTCCAAACCAACAGATTGCTTGCCGACACCCTCAAACGAGAGCTTGTCTTCCACAGACCGTGAATGAGAATGGACTCCACCAAACCACCCAAACCTGCTCCAGTCATCCTCTCCGAAGAAGAAATCGCCGCCCGGAAGCCGGAGGGGTTCGGCGAGGACATCCAATCTCGAGGCGAGCTGAGTTGGCACACATTGTTCTCTTCAACAATTACGCCGACGAATTCACTCACAGCAGGTGTCGGAGTGTGTCCACCACGCACAGGTCACCTTTGCCCCCATCGACATGAGCAAGCTGAGGTATACTATGTCACCGAAGGCGATGGCATTGTCACGATCGACGGGGAGGAACGTAGGGTTGGAAGAGGGTCCGCGGTGTTTATTCCTGGTAATGCAGAGCATGGCATCAGGAATATTAGTGCCGAAGCCGATCTGAAATGGTTCTATGCCTTTGCGACAGACGCATTTGAAGATGTGATTTATAGGTTTTCGTAAACCTCCGAGGCTTTAGCTAGGAAAGACGAGTGAAGGAACAGATTGATCAAAAGCGCTGGGTTGGTGACGACAAAATGCCGCCGCTTCAAGTTCAATTCGGTTGCTGCCACTTTGCGCCCGTACTCGATGTATCGGTGATCCTTGGGGTGGGACCCCAGTGCATCTCCCGAGATCCTCGAGATCAGTACGTCGGCTCCCGCCCAGGACCACTGAGTGTTACCTACAATGAAGAGAAGGCAGACTTGATCGTCAATGAAGTTGGTTTGCCACACCCACATGCTTCACCTAATATTAGGCCGGAAGGGCAAATCCACGTAGCCTTAGACCACATACAGTCCAGAGCGACATTCGAAACAGACGTGGAAATGAACATCCGCTGCCGGAGCTTGGGATGCTCGTGTACGCTTGGGGCCGATCTGTCTCCAGTTCTTTCAAGCTCCGAACTTCGAATTGGATGTTGTCATGAAACTAGTTGACCAGCTGGGGTAGCTTGAGCATTTCTCTGGTAACATCCCGATTAGATTAAAGTACAATCACTTTTCGAGAGAAAGTAACAAGGTCCTGCCTGACACATGCGCAAATTCTCCAAGAGGTAGCAAGAAGGCAACAGAAATCGGCAGCTCGAAAGAGCAGATGCAATCATCAATTTGGAAAGGCGTCCAAAGTTACATGAGACGGCTCGAAAAGCTGCTGGCCCGGTTCCGTGTAGGTCAAGCGACAAACGGAATCTAAACAGTGTAGTCGTATCCCCATCGTGGAGCATTAATAATGATGCCCATCAGACAGCCCGAGATGATACCGGTCACGGGCAACTGAACGTACAACTGTTAGCAATTCAAATATCAAGGAGAATGAGTTTTTGGGGACGTACGGTAATGATCCAACCGCCGTAGATCCAGAGAACCATGCGCCAGTTGATAGTCCTCCAGGTTCCTGAACAGAGACCAACACCGACGGTGGCTCCAGTGATACACTGTGTGGTGGAGACGGGAAGCTCTGAGAGCGTAATTGTTAGCTTGGGAGCAGCTAGGACCAGAAGAAAACGGTGACTTACTCAGCCGGGTAGCCATGATCACGGTGATGGCGGCACCCAATTCCATCGAGAAGCCGCGAGAAGGAGAATGGAGGGTGATGCGGTTACCCAAGTTGCGCATGATGTTGTAGCCATAAGTCCACAGACCAATGACGATGGCAGCACCGCCAAAGACCAAGATCCAGTAAGGCACAGGGACTTTACTACCCAACTCGTTTGTGTTCCAGATGTGATAGATTGTGGTGTAAGGTCCAATGGCATTGGAAACATCATTGGCTCCGTGGGTAAACGAGGCGGCTGAGGCAGTCAAGACCTGTAAGAACGAATACAGATATTCAGCCTTGTTGTCGTAGTGAGCGGCATGAGCGTGGATTGTTTCAATGTCACCAGTCAAGATAGTAGCCTTCTTCTGTTGGGCAATGATATCTTGCTCCACACCTCGGAAGAAGACGCGCTTGAATTGCCAGAACAGAACAGCTGGTGAAAAAACACCCCCCACCGGGCGGGGGCCAATGATCTCGAATTTATCCGGATTCTTCTCCACGACGTCTGGGTCCGCAGCTGGAGTGGCTTTCCCGTCGTCGCTCTCGGATCTGGCGCCGGTGTCCTCAACAGGGACACGTTTCTCCGAGACGTGGGTCCGGTTTTCTTCGTCTTCAAGCTCCGCGTGAATTTGTGCTTCCCGAGATGCCTTCAGCTCGTCCATGGTCATGTGGCCGCGGTAGTAATCCTTGAAGACCTGGAATCCTGCTGGTGGTGGCGTGGGCTCCGGACGTCGGAGAAGAAGAGGTCCCAAGGGGACGTGGTAGTATTTGAGTTCCCAGTCGTCCTTGATCAAGACCCGGTAGAGCCAGGGGCAGAAAAACACAGCGACCAAGAGGCCAACCGCAGCGCCAACCCCAATGATGATACCAACAGTTTCAGAGTTGGTGACGTTGATGCGCGCCGAACCACCCTTCCAGACGATAAGCACTAGAGGCCAGAGTCAGAACGTCCAACATTGCAAGGCCACCGTCTACGAAACTTACTTGTGATGAGGGCTGACGTAACCCCAAAGTAGATGGGAATGGAAACCAGCGCCTTCATGAGAGGGTTGCGACGAAGCATGACCACATATTTGGTGATGAGGAAGATGATAGATGCAAAGCCTGCAGAGCAGAACGGTGCGATGATCCAGGCCAGGAAGACCGAAACAACTCCAGAGTTGACATCTCCACCCCACCAGGTAATCTGACTGGCCCCGATCGTAGCAATGCCCATACCAATAACACCACCCATAATGGACTATTGGTTCCATTTGCAAGCGTTAGCCACTCCTTCGGAAACAATAGCCAGGTGGTGTGAGAGCGGACGCTGCTTACATGAGTGGTTGAAACGGGCAAGCCAAGTTTAGTTGCAAGCGTGAGGTAGACGGATGAGCCGATGACAGCGCACATCATACCTAACATGAGCAAGGCAGGATTGTCTTCGAACAGGTCTGGGTCAACGATCTTAGTTCGAATGGTGTCTGCAACGCGAGCACCAACGGCGACGCTATATCACATGAGTTCCCTCATTCAAAGCGGTAAGGTGTTTCAAGATCATTCGTACCTGCCAGCAAACTCCATAACTGAGCCGATACCCATAGCTTGGAGGTAAGTGAGGGATCGGGACGACACGGAGGTCGCAAAGGAGTTAGCAACATCGTTCGCACCAATGTTCCACGCGTCAAGGAAGGCAAAGAGAGTGCCCAAAGCAAAGATATAATCGAACTGGTGGAGAGCCATCTTGTTCTCAAGATTTCCTCCGTATACAAAGTCGATTTGAGAGTATGCCACTTACCGGAAACCGAAAGGAAGGGGGGTTTGCGTCTTTTATCATCGAGAACAGGCGAAAGATCCCCAGAAGAAAGCATACTGTCATGGCCAACAACCCTCGGGAGCGGGTCGACTAGATTCGGTCAAGGCAACCGAAGTGGATTTGTCGCCGATGCCCTCGTTCGATAGCTCAGCACTAAGACGGCCGAGCCACGCTGGAAGGACAGATATACCTGCCAAGCAGCCTCGTGGTGTCCAATGCTTTTGACATTCAGCCAACGTTAACCATCAGCGGAACCCATGCTGGGACGGGAGGAAGCAGTCCATCTGGAAATATGCCGCCGCCAAGCAGCTAGGGAGGGTGGGATGATGCGCTTGGCAAAGTCTTGGAATCTTGGAATCGCTTGCATGAGAGCTAATGACAAGTTCAACATTCACCACGTGTGTAAGGTGCAAATACCACATTATTCCATCGATCACTGTGCACGACCATTTAGCCTGTGCAACACCCATCGCCGAGAACTGCCCTGTCGCCTCGTGGTGTGATGATGGGTTAGATGCAGCGCTGTATGGATTCTCGGTGTCAAGGGCTTAGTTAGCTATGCTGGATACGAAGGTTGCGCGAATCTTCTCGTAGTTGCCTGAAGGTCGTGTCGGAAAGCCCTCCTTTTGGAGTCTTGAAGATGTAGACCACCACGAAGCCAAAGGGAATGAAAATTGATCGAGGGAAGGTCTCGTTGAATCTCTGACCGCCGTGTAGCAACAGCGCCCGTAAGCGTCGTAAAAGAAGATCCCGCCATTCTTCTCCAGGCTTCCACTACTTCTGCGTCTGCTCTGCTTCCTGAATCAGCTTTCTCAGGACGTCGGCACTCTTGAGCAAGAGACTCTCTTCCTCTTGATTTATTGGTATTTTGAGTGATCTGACGATGCCCCGTCGTCCAAGGACCACAGGCAAACTCAAGCAGCATCCCAAGTCGTCGACCCAGTGCGAAATCGGACGAACATTTCGTTGGTCAAATAAAATCGACTTGCATATGGCAGCGCTGAGGGCGCCAATGCCATAGGCTGTAGCACCTTTGGCCTCGATGATCTTTGCGGCTTTGTCTTTCGTCTCCGTCGCGACGGCTTTGCGGTCAATGGCCGTTCCCGGCAGAAGACATTGATCCAGTGGCACGGCACCGATGGTGACGCAGGACCAAGCAACCTATGGCTTCTGATCAGCTCGTCGAACCCAATCCGGTCTTTTGCCCCTTTGATGTCATACCATCTGTGATTCTCCGTGTTCACCGAGCACATAGGCATCCACACTGCCGGCATCGACGCCGAGCTTGGCGGCCAAGATACCCCTCAGTCTGGCACTGTCGAGGAAGGTCCCGCTCCCGATGATCTGGCCCTGGGGTAGGCCGGAGAACTTTTGGCAAAAGTAGGTCAATATATCCACGGGATTCGCCACGAGCAGAATGACAGTGTCCTCGCGGAACGGCTTCATATCATCCGTAGCGGACTTGAGGATGGCCAGGTTACGTCCCAGTAGATCGGTCCTTGATTCGCCTGGAAATGAACGTATTCAGCAAGGTAGAAAAGGTTGGTCGCCGGCGAACGTACCATGTCTCTGTTTTGCACCGGCGCTGATGACGACAATGTCGCACTGTCCGGCCTCCTTGTGGGTTGCGGACCGAACCCTTACGCCGCCGCCACTACAGGTAACTTAGATTAGTTCGAGTGCCTGGCCCCATGCATCAAGATAACAAACCCAACAGTACCATGGTAAGTGGTGGTATCTTCGAGGTCTTTAACTTGTGCGTCTCGTTGCTTGGTGTTCGGGTCAACCAGCAGGATCTCGCTTGCAACAGGGTTCATGATAAGGCACAGAGCAATTGCGGACCCCACGCTTCCAGCACCGAGGATCGCAATCCGCGATCTATTAGTGACTACTTCTGGGGCCATTGGTGTGGGTTCCATGTCGGCGTGTTTGATCAGATTAGCGCGGGGCGCGGGGTAGGAGTGTGCCGGCAGTGAAAGGGAAAACCAACGACGGCGAGGCTGGAAGATGATGTGAACTTCAAGGCCTCGACTCTAGTTGGGGTAATTGAGGACCATTTCAAGGTCAAGCGGGCTATTTGGCATCTTGGAAGCGGGATGATGTCGTCGTTTGGACTTGCTCTAGATTCACTTCTGGCGTCCAACCAATCAAGATCCCGCCTCCGATTGTTGCATGTGCAACGAGGGGTTATCAATCCTTGGTACGATAGACATCCTCTCACAGGTCCGCATGGTTGATGCATAGAGCTCCAACTTTCAGATTGTCCAAGGTAGTAACCGAGTTAACCGTGCTATCTGCGTGATAGATTATCGCTAGATAACTTCTAACCACAGACAAATACGAACTCGCGAGTATATATATCGAACTCTTACCGCGACGTTACGTATATTTTAAAGACGAAACCCTCTGAACTATATAATACGATCCTTATAGATACCTAGGTACGTGTTATTAAGTAAGTATAGATACTATATAGTTCTAATACTAAATTAAGTAGTAGATATAGAAAGGGCTTCTAGATCTTCTTAATACTATTTCCTCCTTATATACTATTAGACTAGCTATAGATCTTAAGTAAAGACTTAAATACTCCCTTTTCTTATCTATATAAATAAATTAAAAGTCCTTAATAAAGTAAAGGATATCTTAATTAAGGCTAGAGTTTAATATAATTTACTTATAAATATACACTATATAGAGAATAATAGATCTACTTTAATAGAATAACTTCTTATAATAGATAAGAGATAAATTATTAGGACCTCTTTATTATAAAATAATTTAAGTACGACCTAAAGAGGCTACTAGAGAAAAGAAGGTCGGCCGAGGCGAGATAATAGCTAGGTACTATAGGGAAGGAAATATTAATATATTATATAACTACTAAAAAAGATAAAAGACGATATATTAATATAGTAATATAGTAGTATATTAATATATCGATATACTATTTAAAGTTACTAGATTAAGAAAACCTTAAGAGCTATATAGCTATACTTTACGTACTTTTTAGTTAAGATCCTTATAATTAACTTATATTATCTACTTATACCTATTTTTAAGTATCTAATATATTCTATCTACTATATCTATTTTATCTCGTATCCTCTATATTTATACTAAAGTATTATAACTAGAGACTTTTATCCCTATAACTTAACTTAGGTTTAGGATAAAATATTAGAAATATCTTTATAATATTTATATATTTAGATAGAGCTTATTAAGACGATTCGAATAATACTACTTTTACTTTATAATACCCTTTATTAATAGTAATAGTTATTATTAAAGATATTATTATTTTTATAATCTAGACTAAGTTAACTAAGGACTACTAAGAGCGTAATAATTCCTAACTTAATATAGTATTACGCGCTAAGAGCGTAATAATTCTTAACTTAATATAGTATTACGCGCTAAAAGCGTAATAATTCTTAACTTAATATAGTATCGCGCGCTAAAAGCGTAATAATTCCTAATTTAATATAGTATCGCGTACTAAGGACGTAATAATTCTTAACTTAACCTAACCTATTTATTAATATAATAGCGCGCGCTAACGATATAAATATTCCTATCTTAACCTAACTAAATATACTAATATAGTATTACGCGTTAAGGGTATAATAATTTCTATCTTAATAATATAAAAATAATAACGGACTAAATATTAATTAGTAGACTACGTACCTTATATATCTTTAGTATTAAGGATAATATAGTTACTTATAATATAAATAATTATTTATCCTTTTTACCTTTATAATATATATATAAATAATATATAAACTTATTTATCTTTCTAGATATATATACTAGCCCTTTAATAAAATTATATTAGTTAAACTTTCTCTTCTATTTTATTTTCTATTTATATCTATAGTATTTATAAATAACTTTAGAAATTATTTATATACTAATTAAAACGAATTTAAGATATAGCCCTAGTATTATAGTATAGATAAAATATATCTTTCTTTACTAAAAATAACCCTATATATACCTAGCGCCCGTATCTTTTAATCCTATATCTTTTATACTATAGCTAATATATAGCGTTAAGGTTCTCTATATTATATATACGATCTCTCTACCCTTAAGTACTTATATCCTTTTTATATACTATATATATTTTTTATAGTAATATAGATCTCTTAATAAGCGCTTATATCTTTTATATTAGTACTTATATCTTCTTTATTATAGCCTATATCTTTTTAATAGTACTCTTATTACTAGCTATTAGCGTCTATATCTTCTTTACTAGTACTCGTATCTTCTCTATTAGTACTTATATCTTCTTTATTAGTATCTATATTTTCTAAGAATACTTATCTACTATTACTAACTACTAGTATCTATATCTTCTTTATTCTATCCTTATAACTTAGCTTAGGTTTAGGATAAAATATTAAGAATATCTTTATAATATTTATATATTTAGATAGAGCTTATTAAGACGATTTAAATAATACTACTTTTACCTTATAATACTCTCTATTAATAGTAGTAGTCGTTATTAAAGATATCGTTATTTTTATAATCTAGAGAAGGTTAGCTAAGAACTACTAAGAGCGTAATAATTCCTAACCTAATATAGTATCGCGCGCTAAGAGCGTAATAATTCCTAACTTAATATAGTATTACGCGCTAAGAGCGTAATAATTCCTAATCTAATATAGTATC